>JASDQU010101923.1:148572-168634 GCA_032191745.1 Picea mariana
AAAAAAATAGTTTATTGAATGAGGTGAGGAAAAGTTTTCTCGACCTTCTCCCTAGAGTACCATTTTTCTTTGGCTAGAAGTTTTCCTGTCAACCTAATCCACCAAATGTCATGCTGACCCTGTCTAGTAGTTCTAGACTTATTCTACAAAATTGTATCTTTTTCCAAGTCTTCCTAAGCTTCTAGTGATAATTCCTCTATAGTAGGTAGGATTTGCTCCTCAGTTTCTTGATCCAACATGGAAGGCTCATAGAGTTTTAGATTCTCTACACTCACTACTAAGTAAATGTGTATGCATGGCATCATAACGAGTCCATAGGAATTATCACCCACCTTTTCTAATACTTCAAAAGTACCATACTGCATAGCCTTGATCTTCTGACCATGACCCTATAGTGTTGTCTTGTTCAGTTGTAACCAAACTTTGTCTCCCACTTTGAATTATTTCTTAGTTCTTTGCTGATCACATCAAGCCTTGTACTTTTATTGTGATTTCTTCAATGTCTCGTGTACTTGCAAATGGATCTGCCTAATATTTTCAACAAATTTCTCCACTTTCAATGCTTCTCCTATGACATATTCTCCACTCCTCCTTGTTTTCCATATACATCATCCAAGGGAGAAGGTGGTAAATAACCAAAGCAAATTTTGAAACGGGACTTACCAGTGGAAGTATGGACTACTTTGTTATGAGAATGTTGAACATAGATTAAATTTTCATCCCAGGTATTTATATGCTTCTTATTGTAACCCCTTATAAGTTGAACCAACATCCCGTTGACTAGTTCTATATACCCATCTGTTTGTGGATGGAATGCTATAAATATTTTCAACTTCATGTCCATGTTATCCCAAAGTGTAGTCCAAAATGCCCTGAGAAATATGGTATCCCTATATGAGTTAATTCTCCTTGGTATCCCAAAGTGCACCTAGAACTATTCAAAGAAGATGTTTGCTGCTTCTTGGCCTTTGATGGTATTTTTACAAGGTATAAGAATCCACATCTTGCTGAACCTGTCAACTACCATGAATAGATAATCATGTACCTTCATGGTTGTTGGAAAACCATAAAAGAAATCCATGGAAATGCTTTCCCATCATTGAGTGGGTACATTAAAAGATGGTATACACATTGCTTTCTATTACTAGGTCTGCTAGTACAACAAAGTATGCATCCTCTAATATATTGAGCTACATATTCTTTCATTCTGGGCCAATAGACATACCTTCGTAAGTTAGGAACTATCTTCCAAACACCAAAATGTCCTCCAACCTTGGATGGTCCAGATTGGATCATTATATTATTTGTCATCTATCTCAACATTTTAGAGTGGAAAAAGTTGGAGGAATCAACTTACAGGGTCATTTTAACAGCAGGTCCCAGTTTGGAAAATTCGGGTTTGAAACCTTTCAGAACCGTTTGAGGCATCAAACGACATTTTTTAGGTCAAAAATTTATTAGCTTTAGCTGAGATCCCTTGAAACTAATACACACTTAGAGACATTTCCAATGGTCAAAAAATTATGTCAATCAGAGCTTGTATGCAAAAGTTATGCCTCCCACTAGTAGACCTATTGTGTTAACCACCATGGTAGGAGAGGATTCCACATCAACCCCCATTACTCATTTATATGGGGCTAGCCACATGCGGACTTTTAAGAATATTCTAGAAGTTCCAAAACCTTATCACAAATTGAGGGTTGAGGAAATCAAAACCCTACCCCTAAATGGCTACCATGGAAGGATAAATACTGAGATATTAGGAGGAGAAGGAGTTCCATTTTTTTGCATTGTATCTTGTTCCATAGCTGATAAAAAACATATGAGAGTGGTATTTTATGAGAATAACATAGAAGAAGGAGGATTCTGTAGAATCTATTTAGTATACAGTGCCAAAATATAACTCCATAGTGAGTTACCATTCCTTTGTAGGTTCATTATATAGCTGAAGCAAAGAGAGCAGAGCATGGGCCTCACCTTCTAGTTGGGTTTTCTCTTATATTGGGTTTGCCATGTAAAATATTGTGTTCATTTGTGTGGACGGTGTGTATTTGTGCATATTATTTCATTTTATATTTAATTTATTTCTTAAATTGAAGCCATAGGCTAGAGATAATAAATTTTGGATCTGAGAAAATAAACCGCATAAATATAAGATTTCAGAATATTTTAAGGTCTGTTGTGATGAAATGTTCTAGTTGAATATCCATAGCAGTTTACAGTTCATATAGGTATCAGAGTAGGTTTCTTTGTGGTATTTGTGGGAAGTTTCATGGATCTAGGAATTGATTTAATAATAAACTCACAAAACCCTAGCCATGGCTGACGAGTCTGTTCATAACAACCCTTGAGATCCAATAGAGGAGAGATTTGCAAACATGGAAGAGCAAGTCACTAACATATTTTGAAATATGTCCCTTCTCATGGAGGCTCTAGCAAGAAAGCTAAGATCGTTTAGAGAGGCTAGAGGATCTAACTTTGAGATCAGATCAAAAGGTAAATCATGAGATAATGAAGACCCAAAAAATGAGTGGAGTAAAGAAACCCAAGAAAGAACAACCTAGTTCGAGTGTCGTTAACCCTTCATAGTCCCTATTGAATATGGAAGGGAAAGTGAAAATAAATCCATACCAAGGTGATATTGATGCATTAAAACTAAATCATTGGTTACAACAACTAGAAGTTTATCTTAGCATTCACCATATAGATGGAGAACAAAATATATCATTTTCCAGAATGAAGTTAGAGGTCCATACTTTAAGTTGGTGGGAAAATCACATGAAGACACTTAGGCTAGAGGGAAATCCACCAGTAATTAAGTGGGAGCATTTCAAAACCCTCATGAAGTACCAGTTCTATCCTATTGGGTATGTAGAGGACGAATGGATTCTTTGGCATTAATTCAAGCAAAGCCAAGGGAAAAGTGTACAAGAGCACACCACTGAGTTTAGAAAGATGGCCATCGTGCCGAGTATATCTCCCAAGAACCCAAATGTAATCTTCAAGTAAGTGGGGGATCTAAATAGTCATCTATGAAAGAAAGTAATTCTTTTCAATCCAAGAGAATTGGATGAGGCATGTGTACATGAATGATATCTAGAAAAAATAGGACACAAGAAAGGATAGCCAAGCGGTTCCAAGCATAAAGAGCATCAAGAAGCTTCCAAGGAGGGGAAGAAGAAGTGGAAAGGGGATAAGGATAAGAAGACAACATCCACTACACATGAGTGAAATTATCTCATCAACCATTGTAACCATTGAAATATTGATGGTCACACTAAGGAAAAGTGTTGGAAATTACATCTAGAGATGAACCCAAAGAACTGCAAGAAGGATGCAAAGAAAAATAATCTTTTAGCTATGAATATGAACTATTAGATAGAAATCATCTTTGATGTGGATGAGAATATTTCCTACACATTAGTGAAGAAGGAGGTGAATCTGAGTAGCCTTCATCACTAGGAAGAGAATAAGATGACCAAACTCATTCACATCAAGATCCAGGTCAAGAAGACCAATATAGACGCTCTGTTTGACTTCGGTTCATAGGATAATATCATAACAATAGATATGGTTAGAAAGCTTGGACTAGAGGTTCGTGATCATCCTAGCCCCTATCCATTGTGTTGGGTAAACAAGGATGCAAAGATGAAGTTAACAAAACAATGTAAGATTAAATTTTCTGTAAGTGCAAACTTTATTGATGAAGTGGTGTTGGATGTAGTACCCCTAGACGTGTGTTGTGTAGTGTTTGGGATCCCTTACATGTACATGAAGGATGAAATTTTCATGCAGAGATCCAACTGATATCACTTGATCAAGGATGAGAATTCCTACATAATCAACACATACAAAGGTAAATCGAAGATCTCACTGGTAAGTGCCAACCAAGTGAAGAAGTTCATTATTTCCTGTTATAAATATGTTTTACTTCTCTTAAGAGAAAATCAGTTTTATGATGAGTTGACAAGACTAAAGGCATCCCTGGAGGGGTGTACTAAAGAGAACAAACATTAGTTGGATGAGTTTCTACAGGCATATAGAGGAGTATTCCAAGGGCCTAAAGGGATACCAACTAAGAGGGAATTGGAGCATGAAATGCAATTATTGCTAGATTCCCCATTGCCTAACATTGGCCTGCATAGATAGTCCATTCTAGAAGAAAATGAAGTGAAAATGTAGTTGTAGTAGATGCTGAGCAACAGGTGGCTTTACTGATCACCTCACCTTGTGGGTCACCTATCATTATCGTACCTAGGAAGGATGGGACTTCGAAGATGTGTATCGATTACAGATTTTTAAACAAGATTACACTCAAGAATGTTTACCCTCTACCCAATATTGATGATTTCTTAGACTAGTTGCAACATGCCAAGTACTTCACTGTTATAGCAATATTTTCCTCACCCCATGTAAATTTCTCAGAAGGCCTTTTCCATTTCCCTATGCAGACTTGAAGTCCCCTTTTTGCAATTCCCAGAGCTAAAAATTGTATTTTTCCACATATACATTCCCTAACAACTATACAACATGCGTATACGCAGGTTGCACCATTACACCCCACATACATCGGGTTTTGTGCCCAAAATTAAAAAATGGTGTCCGGTTTCCATGTCACATCACATGATCCATGATCCTTGACCTTCCATATACTGGAAATGTTCTGACTCAGCCCTTCAGTTCCATTTTAAGGCTATAAATGCGACATATCCAAGATGTGGAGAAGGTAGAATATTTCAACTTTGAGAGAAAAGTTACTCTGAAGAAATTATTCACTTCATATTGAGTCTACATCCCTTTGTCCTTTTAAGTCTGAACACATTGTTTAGTCCCCAAGCTCTTCCCTCTTTGTTATTGGATAAATCCATAGGTGCAGACACTAACCGATCTCCCTAGATCCACTTGGATCTAGAACAAAGAAAGACAGAACATGAATCTTTCCCTAGATTTTGACCATTGAATTAACTAGGAGGAAAGAACAAATAACATACCTTATTATTGCTTCCTATGGTCTTTGTTGCTCCCGCTTCGCTCTAGTGTGTCAGGAACCAGGAGCACACCTAATCGGAAACTTGCGAACAACCAAGCATCTGCAGAATATCATATATATCACTTCTGAGGTAGGCATTCCCATACTCAGATCACAGACTGATGACATTATAGACATGGGTCATGGCCACCAATCATACACATTGGATCCATGTCGTCAAAATATAGCATAGCCACCGGAATACACTGTGGATCTATGCGAAAAATTTCAAATCAAGACGACATAGCCACGAGACAATCACAGTGGATCTATGTGTCACAAATTATACATACTCCATCGCAACCTTGATCACAAAGATGATATCCAGGGTCTTCAATCTCGTCGCCCAAGGTACGAATCTAACCATGTGATTACATGTGTTGAAGTCGAACATGGTAGAAACCACTTGATTACCAGTCATTGATGAGACCATTAAAAAGTGCGAGGGAAATCACTATTGATGTCAATGACTCCCAAGGTACCATAGTAAAATCCATCGAGTGTGAATAAATGAGTTGAAATCGAACATTCAATGGAATCTTTCGATCAGGGGTCAATGATGTAAACCCAGTGTCGAAAGCGAGGAAACCTGCCATTGAGGCATGCAAGCTCCAAGGTACCAAATAATTTTTAAGTCTTGATTCCGGATAATGAGCTAAAGTCGACGGAACAAAACTCATCACAGGAGGGCCTGGATGTATCTCCCATCAATGACACGAAATGAGTAATAGATTTTGAAGGTGAAACAGAGTAGGACTGGACACAGGGAAGGCCGACATGGAGAGAATGGATAACTGTAGATAGCCGACTCAATATAGGTTTCATATGGACTTCCCTTGAACATATGAACGACACGACCAATGATTTGGAAGCATTGACTCAAAGACGACACAGGGAATGACCTTGTAATAAATCGAATGAGAGACAAATGGATTTCCCAAACCAACTTCAAATGATGAATAGGGGGTGTGATGTTCAAGAGCGACACTTACTGCCAATCAATATGAAGATGAAAACATATCCCTTTCCCAAATTTTCCCCCACCATTTCTGGCGAGTACCTCTTTATTTTTATGCAAGCTTGAGGAGGATAACATATGATTGTTGATGTAAGCTCATCCTTCAGACGATTCCCTTGGAGTATGTTTAACGAACCCTAAGAAGGAGTGGTTTGGTCCCATCACAGGTTTGGAAATGCTTTTTTAACGAGTCCAAAGCTAGAAAACTCGAAGGTTTTTCATGATTATAGAGTTTGGAAAAACACTTAAAAGAGAACTCTCTCAGTTCCTTTTTCGTAAAATAGTCTGGATGAGACCGAAAAAGAGATAAATTATCACTCACCAGATGCTTACTTTAGATACTTTATCGAGAGTGAAAATAGCAAGGTCTCTCGGCGATCTTTTCATGTTTAGAGAGTCTGAAATAAGCTTAAAGAGGACTCCAGAAGGGTTCCTTTTTTGTATAACCTTGTTGAGCCCGAAAAAGTGATAAAAGTACGCTCGATCGCGTTCTCATGTATTTACGAGTGCAAGAACGGACAAAGACCATGCTCAAGGTTTTTATATAAAAACCATAAAAAACAATAAAAAACACGTGATAACAAAGAAAAACATGTCTGTATCCCTGTATTTGATCATCAAAGTCATCACACCTACAAGAGTTACACTCAACATGACATTAGGGATTAGGGTTTAATTGATAAATAATCATAAAAAACCAAAATGATATAGTAAAAGTAAATAAAAGGAGTAAATACTCTTTTTACCACATCATTTTTACATTTCCACTATTGAGCTAAAAAAACCCCTCTTTTACCCTCCAAGTTCAACGTCAGATTGCGGGAGGTACGAGAGACCATTCAGTGATCCGTCTACGATAGTTAGGTAGGCTCTTCGTCCTTAACACTTTCATGGTTTAATTTTGTAATTTCATTGGTTAAATTTTCATTTTTAAGTTGATTTTCCAAGCCCTACATGCGCACTGCCATTCTCGCAGGCAGGCTATACGGGGCCTGCGAGAATGAGGCATTCTCGCAGGTGAGCCTAAGGCCACCTGTGAGGTTCTCACACTGTGCACACAGGGCACCTGCCAGAACCACAATGCTCATTTTTGTTTTTTAAATTTAGCCAATGAAAAAGAATGGATTCATGAAAATAGTTGCTAATATCCTTGTTGTGTCTCTTATGCAGATAATTGGCCATCAACATGGTGCTTGAATGGCGCGAAAGGGAACATGAAGAAGACAATGCAATGGCCAAAAATCATCCACCTACTATAGCTGCTTTGAGAGATTGTGGGCTCTTGAAGTACTTTCGCATCCCAGGCATGAGGGCCTAAGTCATACTATTAGAGTACATGGTGCGTATGTGGGACCCTGATCAACAGGTGTTTCATGTGGGGGTCCACACAGTGTCCTTAGAAATTAAGGACATTTACTTTTTGACTGGTTTGTCATGGCGGGGGTACTATGTGAGCTTGACTAGTAGTAGAGGTGGTGGGCTAAAGATGAGTGAGTACTGCAATTTACACTGCGTTCCTGAGGCTAAGAGAAAGAAAGGAAAAGTAGCTATCTGGGGGGTACGAGACTTGACCCTCCGTACTATCCTTTTCACTATAGCTCAGATGGCTAGGAGTTCTGCTCCTCACATGGAGTTACAGAGTTACTTCCAGTATGCTATTGAGTGTACTGAGCCTCGAGTGTTCAACTGGGCAGATGCTGTGCTTCGCAGTATAAAAAAGCAATTGACCAAATGTAGACGAGGTGACCTGAAGCAATTCGAGTATGGATCTTTGCTGGTATCCTTCTTCCTTGAGCGGGTCCCATTACTGAGACTGCAAGTTGAGTGGAATTTATCAGCTCCCAGAGATCCACGGATGCTGAGATGGTGTCGGCTCATGGCTCGGCACATAGTAGGACCGATCATCAAATATGATGATACTTTCTTTGACTGGCTTCAACCATAGATGTTGATGGTTGATGACTACGCTTATGCTGGGCTGGATTTCCGAGGAGATCTGGATTTGGTATTGCCAGAGGATGCTCAGTGGGGGGACCTTGGTAAGAAGTACACACATTTTTTTCTTTTCAAATGTTTTTGTGAATTTTTATCATATTCAAATGTTTTTGTTTTATACGTTCGTCCAAAGACTAATACAAAATCATTTGTTTATAACACAGATGTTGGACCTTACAAACCTCCTGACACTTCTCCCATCCAGCGGTGAGGAGAGGTAGCGGCAACACCACAGTATGCCGAGGATTATCAAGTGGTGGAACATAATCTAGAGGGCCTAACTATAGACATTCCAGACATGACTCTGGAAGAGGTTCCACGACGTGATCAATGTCATACTATAGGGGTATCAACATCTATGAGTTGACTGCTCCATAGGGTTGCTAGGGCAGTCGTGTGTTACCGTGAACGTCATCCATGATGTCACTTTGTAGAAGCTATGATCTTCAAATTTTGAAATTTTGGTCTTCAGACAAACTTTTTGTAAAAAACTCTTTTGATCGTTATATATACAGACGACTTCTACCAGTTTACCTTATATTTTGTGAATTTTGATGTGATTGATTTATAAATGATTCAAATGTCTGTCCAATACATAATTAGCCAATGCATATGTTAATGTATTTAGAAATCTAGGAATATGTTGATATTCAATGTAATCGAAATAACACTCCAAGAGGCGAATTCATAAATACACCCGTAATAAAGTAGGACTTCGAATGGTATAAACATTACTTAACTGTAGTACTATAAGCTGCGAATCGAGACACACAACCAAGTGATGAATTCTGAGCGAGATAGCATCGACCAATAATTCAATAATGACGCTATACTCTGCAATGTTGTTGGTCACGCGGCCGAGACACACGCCTCGTAAGGAGACAAGTTCATTTGTAGGGGCATAAATTGATCATGCAGTGGAAGCAGGGTTCCGAGTACTACGGCTAGCACCATCAGTGAAGCCAATATAGGGTAGCGAAGACTCCGACATCTGGAAATCAAACACAACGTCACATAAGGGCAGAGACCAGATAACGACAAAAGCAAACTATAGTAACACACAAAAAGTATGATACAATACAAATACAAGTACTTGTGCACAGATGAATTTATGCATAATACTTCTTCAAGTACAACCCATTCCTAGGTTCACTCAAAGGGATACCATCGTAATCTACCAACTCATAAGCTCCTTTTTCCAAAACACGTCGAATGATATAATGACCTTGCCACATGGGTTTGAATTTCCCGGCTCCTAACATATCTCGATCTTGTTCATAGAGAAGAACAAGATCACCTTCGGAAAAAACGCGAGGCTTGACATGCTTTTCATATTGGGCCTTGACACACTTTTTCTGAGCTTCTATGACTAGGGTGGAATCGCATTGAGTTTTGTCTAATCACATAAGATACAACAAACGTTCTTCCTCAGCAGAAGTATTGGGTAGGAGTTCAACAACTAGTTTCAAAGAAGGTATCTCACATTTGATAGGAAGAATGACTTCTACACCATAGACTAACCGAAAAGGTGTAAACCCAGTAGCGGACTTGACAGATGTCTGGTACGCCCACAATGCCAAAAACAACATTCTTTGCCAACTTGTTTTATGAATCCCTATCATTCGTCGAAGCATAGTTATGAGAACTTTGTTGATCGCTTCGACCTAGCCATTAGCTTGTGGATAATAGGGCGTTGAGTTATCATGGCGAAGACCCAAATTTTTCGTAAGTTCAGACATCATAAAATTCCTAAAGTGGCTACCGTGATCAGTGATGATAGCTTGGGGAACACCAAAACGAGCTATGACGTGATTAAAAAGAAACAAGGCTGCGGTCTTTCTAGTGTTGTCAAATGTCAACATTGCCTCGACCCATTTCGTAAAGTAATCAACAACTACAATGATGTAACCATGCCCCTCGACTGAGTGAGGGTGACATGTCATGAAATGGATGCCCCACTTTGCAAAGGGACCAATTGAGACCACAGGATGAAGAGGAGCAGGATGTGACCGAATTTTCTGGTTGTAGGTCTGGAAGGCATGGCATTTCTGAACGACAATAATGCAGTCGTGAAACAAAGAAGGCCAAAAATAACCCACATGTAAGATCTTTTGGGCAGTAGCATACCCAAACATATGACCACCACATGCTCCGGAATGGTAGTCATTCAGAGCTTTCTCGGCTTCGTCGAACGTTAGACAATGTCGAAAAATAGAGTCAATCCCCCGACGGTAAAGAGTATCCCCGAGGATAATGTATTGATGAGCTTGATAGCATATGCGACGTCGTTCAGTACTAGACAAAGTAGGCTGGAAAGTCTGGGTTTGGAGATATATAATGATATCCCCATACCAAAGATCCTTAGTGCTAATAAGGAAAAGAGATTCATCGGGTAATGAATCAACTGCTACATTCTCTGTGGCAGAGTGAGGAAAATCGCATATCAACTCAGCAAAAACTAAGGATTTCTTGGACTTGGCACGGTCGAATTCCAAGTCAAACTCCTGGAGTATCACAATCCATTTGGAGTATTTTTCCCCTAGCAATTGATGTGTAAAAATGTGTTGCATAGGGTTGCAAAGAGAAATCACCGTAGTTTTCCATGAGAGGATATAGTGTCGGAAGCGTTGGATGTCTTGAACGGAAGCCAAGGCAAGTTTTTCAACATGTTGATACTTGATTTCAGTTGATGTGAGACTTCGACTCAAGTAGTAAATAACATGTTCATCGTGTGCATCATCCTCTTGGACGAGAAGCATGCCAATAGTGTACTCCGAGGCAGCAAGATAAAGGAAATAATCGCGACTGTAATCGGGAGGAAAGAGAAGCGGAGCTTGCGTTAGGGACAACTTCAAATATTCAAAAGCATTGTTGGCAATGGTATCCCAGACGAACTCTGTATCCTTATTTAATAGCCATGTAAATCCATGAGTTATCTCGGCATAATTAGGGATAAAACGATGAAGAAATTTTTCTTTCCCTTGCAAACTTTGCAACTGGTGAAGTGTAGAAGGAGGAGGGAGATTAAGGATTTCCTCAACCTTAATAGGATCCATCTGGATCCCTTGATGCAAAACGATAAAACCTAGAAGACAATTGGATTCTACGCAAAAAACACACTTATGAGGATTTAAACGTATACAATAGAACCAACAACGAACGAAAATGGCGCGGAGGTGGGTAGGGTGATTGTTACCCATAATTTTGGTCATCATGATGATGTATTGAGGATGGTGTACTTAGGATCTTCATTAGAACTTTCTCCTGAGAAAATTTACCTTCATCTCTCTCCAGAAATCACATTTTTGAGAAAGGTTCGCAGTCTACCAATACATTTGCCTGCGAGAATGCATGATTCTCGCAGGCTGCCTTAAGCCAGGGTGCGAGAAGTTCGCACTGTGTCTAACTACTAGGGTGAGAACTCTTTCTAAAGAAGGGAAAAAGATGAATTCTTGAAGCTTCTAGAAGGGAATCTTCTAGAAGGATGAGATGGCATTGGAATGGTTATCTAAGTACTAGATTTCCTGATATTTTGGGATCATTCTTATCCAAGTAACTAATTCATTCTCTCCTATATATTGAGGGGATTCTCATGGAAAAGTTTAGAAGCAAACAAGGTTAAGAAGACATTGGAGAATTAGTGAAAGATTGTGTGAAGGATTGATGCTACAGCAGCTAAGAACTCCAGCAAGGTTATCATAAGTGGTTGATCTTCTTCATGCAAGTGAGCAAGTGTGTGTGTCAGAGCCAAGGGCCATCGAAAGGAGGTTTGCAACATCAAGGCTCAGGTTGTAATCTTTGCTTTCCATCAATATGATACAATAATATGTCCCTTTCCCATAAAGCTAAGTCTACTTTATTGTATAATTCCTTGATCATATACATAGATTAACTGTTGAATATATTAAGTTGTTTTCACTTTGATTGGTTTGAGCTGTCCTGGTCTTGACCGCACAAGAGCATTGGAGCGAAGTTGGAACAACAAAGACCAAAGGAAGCGATCATAAGGTATGTTCATGATTTTTGCTTCCTAGTTCATTCAATAGTCTAAATCTAGGGAAAGAGTATTATTCTGTCTTGATTTGTTCTAGATCCAGGTGCATCTAGGGAGATCAGTTTGTGTCCGCACTTACAGATTTATCCATTAACAAAATTGGCGACTCCACTGTGGAAAATCATTTTTTCTTTGTGGCCTTTTATGTTTTTCTGTGGCCATTTGCTCTAGTTTCATTTTTCTCTTGTCCTATTAGTCTCTGAGTCTTCAGGATATCCTGATAGACATTCTGAGTCCAGAAGCCTTTTTGAATTTTACTTCATTTTTCAAATTTTTGGATATGTTCAGGAATTCTCGCACTGCACTTCATTGCAGTCTATGAGAATTGATCAGGTTCACACCCTGCTCATAGGGTTCAGTACGAGGTACTCGCACCTTGCTCAAAGGTTACCTACAAGAATCAATGATTCTCGCACTATGTCATATTGCTTGCCTGCGAACATTCTTTTTCAAAATTTTGAATTTGAGTTTTGATCTTTCTGACTGCCCAGATCAGTTGGAATACCTTTTATGGGTTTCTTGGACCTCTGATTGATATATTTCTTGCTTTTGTTTGCATGCTCGAATAGTCTTAGGGTTTCAAGGCTTTTCTGGTCATTTGTGGCTTGACTTTCATTTCTTGACTCTTTGTGACAAAACCATTCTCTTGGACTTTAGTTTCTGAGTGTGTTTCATTAGTCGAGAACCAATGATTGGTTGAAGGTTAAGTTTGATTGGTTTTTTCATTTGCTTATGATTTGAAAAGACTACATTGGTTTTCTCTTTATTTTTGCTTTCATTGAAAGAGTAGATTGGGTTATTGGTTTGTTTGTTGATTTGATTTTTTGTACTCTTGCTGTCATAGTCCGAGTCCTTTTTGAAAAGTGAACAACAAAAGGTTTTTCTTTCAAAAAATTCTTTTCGTTTTAGAAAACTTTGAAAATCAAATTATTGAGATTGTTGAAGTATTTGAAAGAGAAACATAGAGAATAGTCATTCGATAACTGATTGTTTGCATTGACATTTGGAAGGAAATTTTGCATATAGTTCATGGTTGATCTGGAAAAATTCTCTCTCTCCCATATATAGGATTCATTGAAAGAGAAGTGATACATTTCATTATCATCCTTGCATTATTGGGTCAGATTCATACAACATGAGTTTCACTTTCGTTACCTTTGAGTAAACCACAACTCTTAAAAATACTGCGTAATCTTAAAATTTATCTAGTAACTCTTTTCTAGGGCACTTTTACACCAACATTTAGCTAGGATACTGCTTTGGAGTAGGAAGAGAGATACACTCTCCGAAAGCTCAAAACACACAATAGCATCTTGAGTTAGGGAGTGTTAAATTCCATTTGCAACATATTGTCCTGGGAAGCCCTTCTCACACAAGGGTCAAGCACTAGGTCGCATTGATGTTGGTAGAGTTACTCACCCTGCTTTNAGGTGACTGTGGAGGGGAAAGTCTTCACGGTACCTGGAATTGACGTTGACCAAACTCACTCGGGCTCCATGGAGGGTATACCCACGATTATGTGTGGGAGCTTGCACCAGGGTGTAATTCCGTTAAGCAGGTCGTCAGCGTAACTTTTTCACCCTAGCCCCGCCCCTTCTCTTCTCGTTGTTGTGACGTTGGATTTCATCACCAACTAGTGGCTTCGAAATTAGAAGGCCTTGTTTGCTTGGTGATTGCTTCCTAGATTTTGTTTACTAGTGCGTGTTTTTTGTTTCTCGAATTTGACCTTAAGAATTTCTTCGTGGAGCTTGTCACTCGTTTACAATTGCTCCCCCACGACGTTCACATAGAATGCAAGGTTTATCTCCAGAGCATTTGGATGGTTCTCAACCCTTGCCTACCAGTACACCTGAGGGATCTCCTCATCAGAGTGAAGTCCCAGTTGTTACCCCACCACACGGGGAAACAAGTGAAGTCCTAGTTGTCACCACACCACAAGTGGAATCAACTGAATCTCTAGAACCTTTTCGAATTACCAATACTGGAGACGACTATCACATTCGCTGTGGTGAATGACCATTTGTGCGATTAAATTCTTCCAGAGATTTAGTTGTTACTTCTTCTAGATCACCCGTTGGGCCTTTTCCTGGGGTAGAAGGCCAAGATCCTTTTTGGTCTGCAGGTGATTTCCGCAGGACTCTTTTTAGTTCTGGTTCACCTGTGGTCTCTGAAATCAACCCTTCGGTTTTTTCTGAGATAAAAACTGTACCGCTGAATACCACTTATCATTTTACTCTCCCTGCTGAGATGGCTCATCTCACGAACACTACAAGTGTCCCAACCGGATTCACTACAGCTGGACTTCCTCCTATAAACACCCAGCGTACGCCCAATGTTACTCCAACACTACCACTCGGTTACCATGTGTTGAATGCTTTGTTGAATGCTTCCAATCCAACACCTCCACAAACCCCTTCTGGTACTCCTGGTGGTCTGTCTTTTCATGGGCACCCTATTCGTGGTTTTATTCCAACACTCCCTCAATTTCCTTCTAGCATTCCTAATCCTAGTGGTACTATTCCGTTCGTTGCACCAAACTTGCAGATTCTCGTTGGTGGACAAGGTGGTACGATTCCATTTCCTTTTACTGGACACAATCCACTTACTACACAACCTACAATTGGTACACAACTTCCAGTTGGAACTCCACCTACAATAGGGGGACCAACCCCACCTTTTGGACAAAATATACCTGATGCTTTGGCCCAGTATTGGAATCAGATTCTACAAAATCTTCCTCAAACAACTGGGGGGAAACAGACTATCCCTACTGTCGACCAACCATATCCAGGTATACCCAATCCTATTTGGGGTCAGGGTCAATGCTCAAACTCAGGTCCCTACTCAAACTCAAGGTTGCAATCCTTGGAACTACTATCCTCTTCAACCACCGCCAAATCAGCCTGGGTCTTCCTACTATGGACAGACTGCTTACGGTCCTATTGGTTTTCCCACGGGGCTTCCACCCCAAAGTCACTAGTACCCACAGGTGAATCGATAGTTACCTTTTCTTGCTACTTTGGATTTTCCAGATTTGTCTAGTATTCTAAATGATCCTATTCGTCACTCTCCCCAATGGCCCGTTATTCTAGCCAAGATTCCATCAGACATTCCTAAATTCGATGGAAAGGTGGGAGAGGACCTGAACAATCACGTTATGACTTTTCACCTATGGTGTTCATCCAACTCATTGATGGATGACTCTATTCGTCTATGTATTTTTCAACGAACCCTTACCGGTTTTGCTGCGAAGTGGTACATCGAATTGCCATGAGGTTTCTTCTCTGATTTTAACACCCTGGCTATGAATTTTCTTACACATTATCAGTTACTGATCCGTTATGATACTGGGACTGAGATTTTGACTTCCTTCAAACAAACTAAAGGAACTTATATATTGGATCATATCCATGAGTGGCGCAGGAGACAACGTCTCATAAAAATTGAACTTCCTGATCAGTTACTGGCAGAATGGTTTACAAAATCCTTTGTGAATGAAATTGGTAAGGACATAGCTATGGGTGGCATTGTCACGAAAGAGCAGGCTATAAGTCATGCTCAATATCTTGATCTCGTTTATTCAAAAACGGGAACACTTTATGATTTTTTACCTGAGTTACCTCGTCTTGGTACTTCCAGCGCTTCAACTACTTCAGCGGCCTCGCATGCAGCTGATGGTGTGATTGGTACTACTCTCGTCCACTCACATTCTGTTTCAAGTACAACCCCTAAATCTACTTCTTCTAATGTTCCAAATGCTCTGTCTCCTGCTACTCTTGCCGGTAAAACTTCTGAGGTGAACGCCGTTCAATCTACCCCGACCGGTAAAAATAAATCAAAGAAAGGGAGAGGCAATAATAAGGAGGGAAAAAATAATAATCAAACTGAGCAAAATAAAAACACTCCTGTTGAAGAGCAGGATAAGCACAAACCACGATACCCTTGCCTTATCTGTGGTGACGATCACTATACGAAGGATTGTCCACGACGTGCCGAGGTCACTAAGTTCCTTCAAGGAACACCCAAACCATCTACACTGGCAGTCTTGTCCAAACCCTTCCCGTCTCAACAACATGCTTAGTTGGTCATCCATGACCAACCATCTACGTCTACGCCATCATATATTTTGATGTCTACTGGTGATTCTAAGCAGAACAACGTTGCAATCACAACTAGAGCCAAATATTATTCTCCATCTAATGAGAAGGTTGATGATTTACCTCCTGCATTAGTACAACCCTCTCCACCAACTCCACCTACCAACGGTCCTCTTCATCTCGAACGACCGAGCCTTGATACAGTTCTACGACCACCCCCAAAAGGTGTCGTTAGTAAATCAGCTTTCAATCCTCATGCTCATGTGGCCCAAAACTACAATATTGTGAAAGATCTGGCCCAGGCACCTTCAACAATGTCAGCCCTTGAATTCCTTCAGTCTTGTCCTGCACAATGGAAGGCTCTGTTGAAAGCTATAGGTGGAATTGATCCAACAGATATGAATTTAATAGTCTTTGACTTGGAAGATCATATCCCAAGGTTACCCCCTCAACTCGCATTTCAAATTCAGGTTGTTGTCTCTGACAAGAATATTTTCCGAACTGTTATCGATGAGGGAGCCTCAATGTGTGTAATGTCTTTTGCTTGTTGGAAAGCCATTGGATCTCCTCCCTTGAATGAATCACAAAACACTCTTAAAGCCTTCAATGGCTTTGGTTTTAAGCCTTACGGTGTTCTTCCTTCATTGCCTGTCACACTAGAAGGTAAGACGGTCTAAGTTGAAGTGGAAGTCTTTGATGCTCCCCTCGATTATAATCTTCTCCTTGGCCATAGTTGGATCGATTCCATGCACGCCGTTGTGTCAACACTTTTCCATGTAGTACATTTTCCTCATCAAGGAAGGGTAGTTACTGTTGACCAACTTGCCTTCTTCAATTACGATACTCGTACTGGCAACGTGCCATTTATAGCTAAAACCCCACCGGGTTACAAGAATGTCGGTGTAGGCCTTTTAAAGGACTCCTCGTTAATGGGTACTTTTCCCATTCCACCGCCCGATGTTCCACGCCCGTCAGATGCTTCCATAAATATGATCTCCACTGTACCTCACAAACTTCCTGTGTCACACGATCCTTGGATTGTCCCTGACCCTGGAGATCATTTTCATTTCGGCGACATAATGCCGTTAAGTCCAGTTGAATCAGCATATCAAACCATTCAATCGGCAACACCTTCTACTTCCTCTCTTGATGAGTTGTCTCTCGATCCTTTTCGTGTTATCTTTCTCACTGACGAGATGATCATGTTCGTTATGGAGGACACTCCATGGGACGATGGGCATCATCGTTCCATACTTTTTCTGGAACAACACACTCTCGATAACTACCAATGGATTTCGCCTCCGTCGACCATTGTTGTCATATCGACTGTTCCCGGATCTACACATGATGTGTTTTCCGAAGGGAACCTCAGTAATATCTCTCCCACGATTCCCGTTGACATATCCGTTAAACCTAGAATCGTCGAAAATGTTCATATTGGAGCTTCGTGTTCCCAGGACGAAATAGTCACCTATACATCCCTGTTCAAAGAGTTTCGTGACATATTCGCCTGGAGCTACGAAGAGATGCCAGGTATCGACCCTGCTATTGTTGTACATGAGATAAAGACATACCTCGACGCTAAACCCATCTGACAATGCCTTCGTCCAGTCCATCCACGTAAAGCGGCGGCTATCAAGCTTGAGGTTGAAAAACTTCTAAAAGCCAGCTTTATTTATCCAGTGGCTCTTACAGAATGGGTTTCTAATCCTGTACCGATTGATAAGAAAGGTGGCAGTATTCGTGTATGTGTTGATTATAGGGATATTAACAAAGCCTGTCCAAAAGACAACTTTCCAACCCCTTTCGTCGACCATATTCTCGATGATTGTGTCGGAAGTGAAATTTTCTCTCTCATGGATGGTTTCTCCAGCTATAATCAAATTAACATTGCTCCTGAGGACCAACATAAAACGACTTTTATTTGTCCTTGGGGTACTTTTACCTATAGAAAACTTCCCTTCGGTCTTAAGAACGCTGGAACGACGTTTCAATGTGCTATGTATTATGCTTTTCATGATATAAAGCATATCATTCAACCCTATTTGGACGATTTACCAGCTCATTCTATGCGCAGAGTCGATCACCCTACTCACCTCCGTGCCATTTTCGTTCGTTGTTGGTTCTATCGAATACGTTTAAATCCTCATAAATGCATTTTTTGTGTAGAATCCGGCTGTCTTCTCGGTTTTATCGTTTCCCGTCAAGGGATCCGGGTGGATCCTATTAAGGTTGAGGTGATTCTTAATCTCCCTCCTCCTTCTACACTACGCCAGTTGCAAATTTTGCAGGGGAAAGCAAACTTTCTTCGTCGTTTCATCCCTAATTACGCTGAGATTACTCGTGGTTTTACGCGATTATTAAAGAAAGATACAGAGTTCGTTTGGGATGCCATAGCAAATAATGCTTTTGAAGCTTTGAAATTGTCCCTCATGCGAGCTCTGCTTCTCTTTCCTCCAGATTATAGTCGTGATTATTTTCTTTATCTTGCTGCCTCAGAGTATACCATTGGCATGGTTCTCGTTCAAGAGGATGATGCGCACAATGAACATGTTATTTATTACTTGAGTCGAAGTCTCACATCAACTGAAATCGAGTATCAACATGTTGAAAAACTGGCCTTGGCTGCCATTCAAGCTATTCAATGCTTCCGGCATTATATCCTCTCACGGAAAACTATAGTGATTTCTCATTGCAACCCTATGCAACACATTTTGACACGTCAATTGCTAGGGGGAAAATACTCCAAATGGATTGTCATACTCCAGGAGTTTGATTTGGAATTTGATCGCACTACGTCTAAGAAATCCTTAGTTTTTGCTGAGTTAATATGCGATTTTCCTCACTCTGACACGGAAAATGCAACATTAGATTCATTACCCGATGAATCTCTTTTCCTAATTAGTACTGACGATCTTTGGTATGGGGATATCATTATATATCTCCAAACCCAAACTTTTTGACCTGCTTTGTTTATTACTAAATGACATCGCATCCGTTATCAAGCTCGTCAATACATTATCCTCAGGGATACTCTTTACCGTCGAGGAATTGACTCTGTTTTTCGACGTTGTTTGACATTTGATGAAGCCGAGAAAGCTCTGAATGACTTCCATTCTGGAGCATGTGGTGGTCATATATCTGGGTATGCTACTGCCCAGAAGATCTTACGCACAGGTTATTTTTGGCCTTCCTTGTTCAATGACTGCATTACTGCTGTTCAAAAATGCCATGTCTGCCAGACCTACAATCAGAAAATTCGGTCACATCCTGCTCCTCTTCATCCTCTGGTCTCAGTTGGTCCTTTTGCAAAATGGGGCATTGATAACATGACCTGTCACCCTCACTCGGCCGGGGGGCATGGTTACATCATTGTAGCTGTTGATTAATTTACAAAATGGGCCAAGGCGATGCCAACATTCGATAATACTGGAAAGACTGCAACATTGTTTATTTTTAACCATGTCATAGCTCGTTTTGGTGTTCCCCAAGCTATCGTTACTGATCACGGTAGTCATTTTAGGAATTTTATGATGTCCGAACTTACGGAAAAGTTGGGTCTTCATCATGATAACTCAACACCCTATTATCCACAAGCTAATGGCCAGTTCGAAGCAATCAACAAAGTTCTTATAACTATGCTTCGACGGATGATAGGAATTCATAAAACAAGTTGGCACACGATGTTGTTTTCAACATTGTGGGCATATTAGACATCTGTCAAATCCGCTACTGGGTTTACGTCCTTTCGATTAGTTTATGGTGTGGAAGCCATTCTTTCTATAGAATGTGAGATACCTTCTCTGAAGCTAGCTGTCGAACTCTTACCCAATACTTCTGCTGAAGAATAACGTCTATTGTATCTGATG
>JASDQU010101923.1:183174-207585 GCA_032191745.1 Picea mariana
GATAATAGGGCGTTGAGTTATCATGGCGAAGACCCAACTTTTCTGTAAGTTCAGACATCATAAAATTCCTAAAGTGGCTACCATGATCAGTGACGATAGCTTGGGGAACACCAAAACGAGCTATGACGTGGTTAAAAAGAAACAAAGTTGCTGTCTTTCCAGTATTGTCGAATGTTGGCATCGCCTCGGCCCATTTCGTAAAGTAATCAACGGCTACAATGATGTAACCATGCCCCCCGGCTGAGTGAGGGTGACATGTCATGAAATCGATGCCCCATTTTGCAAAAGGACCAACTGAGACCACAGGGTGAAGAGGAGCAGGATGTGACCGAATTTTTTGATTGTAGGTCTGGCAGGCATGGCATTTTTGAACAACAGTAATGCAGTCGTTAAACAAAGAAGGACAAAAATACCCTGTGCGTAGGATCTTCTGGGCAGTAGCATACCCAGACATATGACCACCACATGCTCCAGAATGGCAGTCATTCAGATATTTCTCAGCTTCGTCGAACGTTAGACAACGTCAAAAAATAGAGTCAATTCCCCGACGGTAAAGAGTATCCTCGAGGATAATGTATTGACGAGCTTGATAGCGTATGCGACATTGTTTAGTACTAGACAAATCAGGCCGACAATTCTGGGTTTGGAGATATATAATGATATCCCCATACCAAAGATCATTAGTGCTAATAAGGAAAAGAGATTCATCGGGTAATGAATCTATTGCTACATTTTCCGTTGCAGAATGAGGAAAATCGCATATCAACTCAGCAAAAACTAATGACTTCTTGGACTTGGCGCAGTCGAATTCCATGTCAAACTCCTGGAGTATCACAATCCATTTGGAGTATTTACCCCCTAGCAATTGACGTGTCAAAATATGTTGCATAGGGTTGCAATGAGAAATCATCGTAGTCTTACGTGAGAGGATATAGTGCCAGAAGCATTGGACGGCTTGAATGGTAGCCAAGGCCAGTTTTTCGACATGTTGATACTTGATTTCAGTTGGCGTGAGACTTCGACTCAAGTAGTAAACAACATGTTCGTCGTGCGCATCATCCTCTTGGACGAGAACCATGCCAATAGTGTACTCCAAGGCAGCAAGATAAAGGAAATAATCGTGACTGTAATCGGGAGGAAAGAGAAGCGAAGCATGTGTTAGGGACAACTTTAAAGCTTCAAAAGAATTGTTGGCAATGGTATCCCAGACGAACTCTAGATCTTTCTTTAGTAGCCGCGTAAAACCACGAGTGATCTCAGCGTAATTAGGTATAAAACGATGAAGAAATTTTTCTTTCCCCTGCAAACTTTGTAACTAGTGCAGTGTAGAAGGAGGAGGGAGATTAAGAATCGCCTCAACCTTAATAGGATCCACCCGGATCCCTTGACGTGAAATGATAAAACCTAGAAGACGGTCGGATTCTACGCAAAAAATGCATTTATGAGGATTTAAACGTATATGATAGAACCGACAGCAAATGAAAATAGCCTGGAGGTGGGTTGGGTGATCAACTCTGTGCATTGAATGAGTGGGTAAATCGTCCAAATAGGGTTGAACGATATGCTTGATATCATGAAAAGCATAAGACATAGTGCGTTGAAAAGTTGTGCCTGCATTCTTAAGACTGAAAGGAAGTTTCCTATAGGAAAAAGTACCCCAAGGACAAATAAAAGCAGTCTTATGTTGATCCTCAGGAGCAATGTTAACTTGATTATAGCCGGAGAAACCATCCATGAGAGAGAAGATTTCACTTCCGGTGCAATCATCGACAATCTGATCGACGAAGGGGGTAGGAAAGTTGTCTTTGGGACAAGCTTTATTAATATCCCTATAATCAACACATACACGAATACTGCTGCCTTTCTTGTCAATTGGGACAGGATTGGAAACCCATTATGTAAGAGCCACCGGATAAATAAAGCCATCTTTCAGAAGTTTTTCAACTTCGAGTTTGATAACATCCTCTTTACGTGGGTGAACTGGACAAAGGCATTGCCAGATGGGTTTAGCGCCGGGATATGTCTTAATCTCATGTACAACAATTGCAGGGTCGATACTTGGCATCTCTTCGTAGCTCCAGGCGAAGATGTCACAAAATTCTTTGAAAAGAGACGTATAGGTGACTATTTCGTCAGTGGAACACGAAGCACCAATATGGACATTTTCAACAATCCCAGGTTTAATAGATATGTCAATGGGAATCGTGGGTGAGATATTGCTTAAGTTCCCTTCAACAAACACATCGTGTGTAGACGCGGGAACTGTTGAGATGACAACAATGGTCGACGGAGTCAAAATCTGTTGGTAGTTCTCAAGAGTGTGTTGTTCTAGAAAGAGTATGGAATGATGATGCCCATCATCCCAAGGGGTGTCCTCCATGATGGACATGATCATCTCGTCAGTGGGAAAAAAAACATGGAAAGGATCGGGAGACAACTCATCAAGAGAGTGGGTAGAAGGTGTGGCCGATTGAATGGCCTGATAGGCAGATTCAACTGGACTTAACGACATTGCATCACTGAAATGAAGATGATCTCCAGGGTCATGGACTATTCCAAGGGTCGTGTGACGCAGGAAGTTCATGACGCACGGTGGAGATCATGTTGATAGAAGCAACTAAAGAGTGTGGAACATCGGGCGGTGGAATGGGAAAAGTACCCATTAACGAGGAGTCCTTTAAAAGGCCTACACCGATGTTCTCATAACCTGGTGGGGTTTTAGCAATAAACGACACATTGCCAGTACGGGTATTGGAATTGAAGAAGGCAAGTTGGTCAATGGTAACAACCTTTCCTTGATGAGGGAAACATACTACATGGAAAAGTGTTGACACAACGACAAGCATGGAATCGATCCAGCTACAATCAAGTAAAAGATTATAATCAAGGGGAACATCAAAGACTTCCACTTCGACTTGGACCATCTACCTTCTAGTGTAATGGGCAACGAAGGAAGAACACCGTAAGGCTTAAAACTAGATCTGTTGAAGGCTTTAAGAGTGTTCTAGGATTCATTCAAAGGAGGAGAGCCAATGGATTTCCAACAAGCAAGAGACATAACACAAGTCGAGGCACCCTCGTCGATAATAGTTCGTAAAATGTTTTTGTCGGAGACAACCACTTGTATTTGAAACGCGAGTTGAGGGGGTAACCTTGGAATGTGATCTTCCAAGTCAAAGACTATCAAATTCGTATCTGTCGGGTCAATTCCATCAATAGCTTTCAACAGTGCCTTCCGTTGTGCAGGACAAGTTTGAAGGACTTCAAGGGCTGACATCGTAGAAGGTGCTTGGGCCAGATCTTCAACAATGTTGTAGTTCTGGGCCGCACGTGCATGAGGATTGAAAGCCAATTTGCGTACGACACCGTTAAGGGGGGGGTCGCAGAACTATGTCGAGGTGCGGTCGTTTGAGATGAAGAGGACCATTAGTAGGTGGAGTCGTGGGAGAAGGTTGGACCAATGAAGGAGGTAAATCATCAACCTTCTCCTTAGATGGAGAATAATCTTTGGCTCGAGTAGTGAGTGCAATGTTGTTCTGCTTAGAATCAACAGTACACATCAAAACATATGATGTCGTAGAAGGGGAGGGTTGGTTGTGAATGACCAACTGAGCCAAGGTCATCAGTATCCAAAAAGCCTCCTCCCTCGTACATCTGATCCAACGATGGACCCTCCAGTAGGGACAATTTATTTTTGGCAAAGTACTTTCCTTTTTCAAGAACTAAAACTTTGTAGCCAGCCTTTGCAAGGACCTCAGCAACTACTCCCCCTCCTGTACCTGAACCAGAGAAAGTTTTTTGAGATGAATTTCCATTGGACTAATTTTTAAATGACTATTCACCGAATTTTTATAAAATAATGGTTATTTACTTTTAAATATCGCTAAAATGTTAAAACATTAGATAAAATCCTTAAAATTTGAAAACTTAAATTCGAATACTTGGATAAAATTCTTAAAAATTTGAAGAATTAATACACTACATATCCAAATATTTTTGGCCTAAAAAGATAAGTATGGATCCTGACCTCATCCTCATCCTCCGCGTCCATAAACGTTCAAGCTCACAACTCTCTTCCATAACATTACAGCCAGCGTTACGCAGTGTATTGACTACGTTGTCACCTGCAAGATCTAGATCAATTACCTTATCATGCAGTGGACCTTCAACATCTTTCATGTTTTCAGTAACCTCTGGATCTGGTCCACAGTAAGCAATAGCTCCCCATGAGGGATTCTTGTTCTTCCCATCAACCTGTTATATACATTAGACGTGGATATAATTAGACGTGGATATAGTTAGCAAGCTTTACCTGTATTTCGGGCATAGTTTAAAAGTTCTATCTTTTTTTTTTATAATATTGTTAGGGAAATGACAACTTTACATTGTTTAAATTTTATTTATAATGTATAAATAGATTTAACATCTTAAAAAAAAAAAATCTAAACAATTTGAATATGTAATCTCAATCACTGAAATTTACAATTTTCTAAATTTCTAACTAAATTTAAGAGGAACAATAATTATTATATAAATAAACAAACAATCAAAAATGACAATTAGTTACAAAGTAAGAAATAGCTCCCCATGAGGGATTCTTGTTCTTCCCATCAACCTGTTATATACATTAGACGTGGATATAGTTAGCAAGCTTTACATATATTTCGGGCATAGTTTAAAATTTTTTTTTTTTTTAATAATATTGTTGGGGAAATGACAATTTTACATTGCTTAAATTTTATTTTTAATGTATAAATAGATTTAACATCTTCAAAAAAAAAAACCTAAACACTTTGAATATGTAATCTCAACCACTGAAATTTAAAATTTTCTAAATTTCTAACTAGATTTAAGAAGAACAATAATCATTATGTAAGTAAACAAACAATCAAAAATGACAATTAACTACAAAGTGTTATGAAAACATCCCACTAATAACTAATTTTTTTTATATAACCAATCACATTATTCAAACAAAAAAAATTTGAGGTGGTATGAAAACATCACACTAATAACTAATTATTTTTTATATTACCAATCACATTATTCAAACAAGAAGAAGTTGAGATCTGGGACATTGGGTAAATCAAACTGTGAATAAAGAAAATGAAATTTAAGCTATACCTAGTAGATATTAACAATTTCCCACGCAGGCAAAGGCACACAGATAAAATAACACCTCATACCGAACTGCACAGTATTCAGAAGATCAATATATTTCTTATTAAAAAATAAGAACATACTCTTTCAAATATCTTTGAACTTTTATTAAAAAATTAAAAAAAAAACTTAATATAAATAATACAAAGTAGTATTATTATTAACTGTGTCAAACTTCCTTAATAGCATCCACAATATAAGTTTTCTGATGAATCAATATGGAGATAGCAAAGTAGATGCACTTCATTGTATTTACCAAGATAGCTCTGAAAAGGTTAGTATATGCCAAAACTAACTTAGGAGACCAAGATAGCTTTGAAAAGGTTATTATATGTCAAAACTAACTTAGGAAATATGAACATTATTTTGAGAAAAGGTAATTTTTTTTAAATTCTACAATCATCACTTTTTGTTATTAATGTGTAAAAATAAATTAAGAGATAAACATCATTTTGAATTTTTTTATTTATTTAAATTATGTAGTTATCACTTTTTTGTTATTGATATGCTAATGTAATTCACTCAGTGTGGGCTACGTCCACCAGAGAAGTTGTCAGGTCCTTCCTTTATTATTATCCAGCATATGAAGGGATACAACCTACAACAAACCCGCTGTAACTTCCTCTTCTTTCTCTCACAGTCTCCTATCTCAGAATACAATATTCACCATCAACCATAGCCGCAATAAATTTCCCTCATAAAAGAGGGTTGCCTTCTCGGGCAAAAAAACCTAACATAATCTCTACCGTTAGATCTACGACCTTATAATGAATGGTCCTGATTTACAATGAAATTACAATATACATTTACAAGGCAATTTTTCCTTCTAGGGGCCCTCTTTCCCCCAGACCCCCCAGCCAGGGGGGTAGTGCCCCCGAACCCCACAGAGGGGGTACCCCCCCTCTACACTCCCCCGTGTGGAAGAGTGTACATACTTCTGGGGTGTAATTACTTCATGGGGTATAAAAACGGCTGAAAGCAAGGACCTCTGAATCAGGAAGATAATCAGGCTCCACAACCAACAGGGAAATTCTTCTCTTTAGGTTAGGCTAGGTCGGGCATCGAACTCAGCCAAACAAAAGGATAACAAGCAATTTATAGAGTATACGTATGATATTTGGAACTAGCTAGGTAGAATAATGAGCTTCTTTAGGCGAAATCTCTTATTTGGGCAAGGCAAAGATACTAAACAAAAATAGGTACAGGTGCGTCGATGACAATAGATTTATAGTTTGGTCACTTGGGGAAATTATTGACGAATAGTGTAGTGTATGACGAATAAATGCATATGTACAGAGACATGTTTAATTCATTGGCTGGAGAAGAAATACTGAGTGAGGCTCATCTGAGTAGCAAGGAAAGCTTTCAGAAAGCTAGCTTTCGATTCTTATCTATGAACCATTTCCTTCCAAATTATTAGAGAAAGTATTGCTCGCCAGCCGGATCTATGCTAACTGAAGGATAAGCTAACCAATCAGATCAAGCATATCTTTTTTCATATTTCTTTGGCCGACCAGCTTAAACCCGTGAAACCACATTGATGAACGGAGGTAATCTACGACATCACACCATCGACTACCCAAACCCTCGTATTACGTATCAATTGCACCCTGTCGGTTGACCAGAGAATCTGTACGCCCCGACGGGCGAGCTGTTAGCATCCACAATCTTGAACGATGATGAAATAGAAGCACGCGAGGTGGTGTTAAGGGGATCATACATAATGGATAATGTGATGTGCATGAAGTCATATATTTAGCGACACCAACCTTGGTTATGATTTCTAGAACTCAATATGTATGTTTCAAAAATGTGATGAACACAGGAATTGATGCAGATCAACCTACAGATGTAGATTAAGGTGGCATCGGAGAAGTTGGAAACTGTAGGGTGGATAAAGGGTTAACTGCAACCAAACTAAAGAACCAAACGATTAATGGAACATAAACAAATAGCTTAGTAAGAACCAGTTGTCTACCATAACAGGTTCATAGAAAAGCATCACTGGTCGAGGCACGGGCTAATGCAAAAATCACACCAACCCAGTTCGTACAAACACCTTATCCTATTTACTCCCACCCATAACCCATCATAGATAGATACGTTTTATAAATAGATATGTATACTCAATTGGCATGTTGCGAACACTGAGAATCCCTATAGCTATGCCATGGATCCCAAAGACATTGAACCTCATGCCTCTAATCCTCACACAACTTAGCTCCACGGACATGACTTATACCTGATCCACCCCCCCAAGCTCATCCACAGGCACTACGCGTAATGATAGGTAGTGCTCCTAGCTTTGCGGCTTCCGCCTCTGCTGTGGGCCAGTTCACCAACTTACTTATATATCGCTCAAGGTTGCTGGTCCTGATGACACCTTTGCCTCTCTTTCTATTGGTGGTGCTTGCTTTGCTTCTGGTCAATGGATGGCTTCTAAATATAAAAGGAAT
This sequence comes from Picea mariana, assembly GCA_032191745.1. NCBI lineage: Eukaryota > Viridiplantae > Streptophyta > Pinopsida > Pinales > Pinaceae > Picea > Picea mariana. The sequence goes on from JASDQU010101923.1 coordinate 190,791, forward strand.
AACCGACAATTTGGAGAGTCTCCATTCACAGGAGAGAAGCTCACAACATCCCTTCCAGTTTGGTAAATATCTACACTCCCTAGATTCATTAGTGAAGAGCTCCCTTCTTTCTTGTGCTTTCCTAGTCTATGTTTGTTTAAGGTATGTTGTTCCTATGTCCATTGGATATGCGTGATTTGTTCTCCCAGATGTTGTGCTCAAGTTCATGCTTTACTTTCATTTCATTCAGGGAAGTCTCACTATGCCAACCTTTATTTAGTAGAGTGATCAGTGAGACACAACCCTGAGCGATATATTTAGTTTCTTCAGGAAAGCAACCACTTCTCCCTGAACAAGATACCTGACTACTAGGAATCTAGTTAATTAGTCAAAATATAGCTCCATGCATCAATATGCAACTAGGGCATCAAAGCAATCAAATATCTATCAATTGGTGCAACAATTCTGTATTTTAGTCTAATGGGATACTAAGAAAATATCTTTGAAACTTGCTCTATTTGCTAGCATAAGTCTGTGAAACAACTGGCACTGGATCACGATCAACTAGTGTTGGTTGCTTTAATTCTAAATATGCCTTTGCTATGGATGGTATCTCTAGCGAAGATGTTGTTGAATCTACTCGCTGCAGTACTGCTCCTTATTAGGGTTCTGGTTCACTCTTATATAGTATCGAGAATGACTACATAATTTTAAGGGCCTTACCCATGATGAGACAAGACGCGAGTACCTGTGACGTGATTAAGGGTGATGGTCTTCCAACTATGTGGTATTATTTATGCTGGGATGAGAGTTTCTCCATCTTTATAATACAATGCATGCCTATTCCAGGCACACATATTCTAGAAAAGAACACACATCTTACTTATATATCGCTCAAGGCGACTTATTCCTACCTTTCTTCTTCTTCCTCTTATTATCGATACTGCTACAATATGTATGGTTAGTGGGTTTATTTTCTTATTAATAAGTGGCCTCTGTCCCATTTAAGTTATTGTTCTTGTTCATGTTTTCAAGGTGTTTTCTGTCTGTTCTTGTTAATACTCCTTACGATCCGTGACCGTGGGTGACCCTGCTGGTCACACTTGGGCCCAGTGACAATAGGGTAATAGTTTTTCCTACACTAGTTAGTGTATTCTTCGTAGAGAGAAGTCATCTAATTGAACATGTAACGTCAGACCATAGTCACATTATAAATATAAGAAGAGCGGGGGTAAAATCAATCATGAATAATACGTAAGCTACGCTCACTCCATATGATCACACATGTTACGCTTTGATTCAACCTAATGGGGACCGAAGGAAGAAAGACACCTGACCATAAAAGGTAAACGTTGCGCCATAAAGAGAAAAACCACCATCCTGATTACCGACGTAAGAATCGAGCATCACCATTAGCAGAGACAAATCCAAATACAAATCTTTCAGCCGCAACATATCCAAAGCTAGAACCAGACCACATTTACCTCATTTACCAATTCCCAGTCGTAGTTTACATGGAACCCGTTGATTTCATTGACCTAGCAGAAGCAAAGATAGTTGAGCATCAATAGATATAACCAAAGCAAAGGTAGCATAGGTCGTAGAGGCAATGGTAGCAGTAGAGACAAAGGAAACAGAGGCATGAGCAATGGGGGAGACACCTAAGTCAAAGGCATCCTCTCCTATTCATAATCGTTAAGGAATTCATCTAGATCCATAAATTACCATTGAACCATCACCTCGCTCTACATCCCTTCACTCAATTCCAGTTCTATAGATCATTATCCTTATTTACCCGGTGATGGATTGAGTGAAAGTTCCAGGTAACCCATCATCATTAGTAGCATCTTGCCTAGCACCCTTTTTGGTTCGATAGTTAGTAGCAGCCCAAAAACCAAGGTGGTAGCTAGTTCATTGGTCAATGGTAGGGATGACCAATAGGCTCAATCGACGATACATAGTTGGGGGATTGAACGCTTTCACTTCGGGATGTACCCAAATTCGACATATAAATGAACTGCCATGAAACTCCTCGCTACTAAACTATGAATGCCATGAAAATACTAGTGTGGTATGCTGGTAGTAGAGGCTATTTCGACAATAGTTAGAGTAAAAGGTCAAGGTCTAAGTTTCAGCTTTATATCGAGATCCATAACTAGGAATAGTTGATTGGATTGATCCAGTTGTTTCAACACCAATTGAAATAGAACCATTTGCACGTGTTCCAATCAATAATGAAATGGACTACCGTATTACCACTTAATGATAGACACATAATGAGAGAACCAGGCATAGACCCTCTCCCTCTCTTCGGTCGGGTGAGAAGTTCAGTTTGGTTCCCTCACCCTCCCCCTTGTGTTATTTCCTACCCCAGCTTCGTATTAAATTATAATCGTGTCAAGTAATCATTAATCAAAGCCTGACCTTCCTTTTAAGGTCAGATTAAGATCCTCCAATTGACCGAGATCCAATAGCTACGGTGGGGAAGCCACGAACAAAACATTAGTAGTAGGAGAGGAAGTCTACCATCTAACGAAGCATCACCACTAGTTGCATATCCATTCCCAATAGATCCCGATCTAGATTCAGTGGCGGATTCTCCTATTAATTATAAGCAGGCATAGGCAGGCCCAATTGAATAAGCACTCGTTGAAGCACCCTTTTACCTTGTTTACTCAGACCCAGATTCAAACTCTCTAGGTATAGAAGCAGTTCCGGTACCAATTTGATATCCTCTAATTTATGTGGGGGAATTTCTACTCGGCATTTATGATTGATACGGAGTGGATCGGTTCAAGAACCCACAAACCGACAATCCCAAACATAGGTTCTATAGAAACAAAAAAGGTAAATTAGAAGGTTCAATAAGAGTATCTCATAGGAGTAAGAGCCGTCATACACAAGCGACACAAGCAGATGATATGGAACAACAGAGGACACTAAGCTAACAAATCACTACAATCTCATCTCCGCGTGTCGACTCACCTACCTGTGGCTATATAAATCAGTATCTCAAGTAAGATGCTGAAGGGAGAAACATAGTCAAGCTTCATATACAATGCTACAAAGGAGGGTAGCCAGTGTCCCTTTTCTCGGATCCAAACCCATTTATAGATTGAGATGCAATTCCATATCCTGTTGGAGATAGAGATACAGTAGTTAGGGTTTTACATTCTCTAGTCCTAGTTAGAGTTGATGGACCAAAAACAGAAGCAGAGATCAGAGAAAAAGATCCAGCCCCAACAGATTATCTTGCAGAAGCAAGGGTATCATAGGAAGTGTTCCTTTGCTCGAGTCCAAATCCATGTTCTTATTTTGTTCCATTTTAACCAGTCGATGAATCCGTTCCACATCCAGTTGCAAGGCCATCGATTCCGTATCCAGAGGAGCAAGCTACGAAGCATGCGTAGTACGCAAAGTGTCCTATTATATTAACATGCGACTCGATTTGTATATTTACCTGGATCTTTACCCAGATCTAGAGATGAAACTTGAGGATAAGCTGGGATAGGAAGGGGTACTAGTGAGTGAGGTGGTTTCTCTTCAACTGGCTATATATAAAAATAATCTGGATAAGGTGGCACTATCTCCTTTACTACTGCTTGCTCAAATGTTGGCTTTGATGTTGAAGCCTAGCCCCCTATTTTGAATAAATAAAAAGGGTTGGAATAATAGATAATTTAAGGTGCTTGCACTATGACCTCAGACATGCTATGTTTTGTATTCATCCAGAGAATCGTTATGAGCTTTGCGTATTACCCTTGTCACTCACTATTACCGAACATGGAATCCCTAAGTGATATGTTAGTTATTGCACAGGAAGTGGGAAGCAGTCTTGAGCAACTAAGTTAATAGTAGAACTGAAAGAAATGGCCTAGCTCCATATAAGTTATTTTGCTAATTTGAAAGTTGGGGTATATAATAGTATTGGTGTGTTCAATCTCGTATATAATAGAGAAGGTGTCTTGATGCTTCTTGTGGTGGTGCAGACCTATCATCCCTCAGGACCAAGATCCACTCACAGGATCGTTCTATATGCCCTTTGATCCATATCGGCTCTTTTGGATTCTCTGCTGGAATCCCCTTTCAAATCGATCCACAGGTTCTTTTTCGCAGATCGCGAGTCAACTAGGCTTATCGTTGGCTCCTCTTGCCTCTCGCGCCTTCGCGAGTTCAAAGTCATGCCTTCGAGCTCTTACCTTACGAACTCCCGAGAAGAGAGAAGTCAATGAAGTGTTGACTCCTTTCCTATTGGTAACACATGTCCGCCTGTCTATCACATGGCCCCAACTTGAGGTTTAGAAACGTGTCCCTTGTGCCCGGCTTCGACACTTTGCGACTTCGTCTTTTGTGGTTTCGGGACTTGAAGTACCCGACTCTTGGGATCCCACATGGAACTCCCCACCTTTTTCGGAGTTTTGGACCTCGTGACTTCACGAGTCTTGATGTTGAACTTCCAACTCTCCAACTCACGAAACCCCGAAGTGGTCAACAAAGTCTGACTTCTGTGTTGGCAAGAACGCCACCTGTCCACTCCTAGATGAATGACCCTGATTCACTTCACAACTTCGCCACTTGCGAAGTTGAATAACCTCCCTTTCTGACCTCCGATGTTTGAGTCCCCGATACGGGTGATCTCGTGATACATGTCCTTCTTTTGGCAAATGGCTGATATTCCTTTGCTATCTCAGGACTTCCCACCTCGTGACCTCGCGAGTTTTGATGCAAAGACTTCGACCTTTCAACTCGTGAATCCCCAAGACCCGATTCCGTGAGTGATCCAATGGCTCGATTTCTCCTGAGCTTTACGCTCAATGAATGCTTCCGTAACCTTCTTGCTCCTCTACAAGATCGGATGGATTTCGGGACCTCTTGAATTATCCACGGAGAACTCCGACCGTCAATTTCCTCCTTGGTGATTTCTGTGAAATGAACAAAGTGTTCTCTTACGGAACTTGTCCTCCTGCAAAACACCTTCGTTGCGCCTCCTTCCAATGCTTCAAGCACTATCCCTCTTGAGCTTGATTAAAAAATTCCTAAGTTCCTTGGAGGAAATTCTTGCGCGCACTCCTTGCGGCAATTCCTCAGTACTTCCAAGTATCCAACTCTTAGAATCTGCGCACTCTCTGAGACAACAGTCTTCCCACAACTTCGCTTAGTTTGCAAACACTGAGACTTCACTCCACCTGCGCACTCCTTGCACGACTCTTGTTCTTAATTTGCACTTCTGCGAGAATGAGAATAACATTATCTCTTCTAATATTTTAGAGATGGAACTCTGGACTCTTGTCAATGCATGCCTTGTGGACAACTTCACCGCACTCCTTGCAGGAAACCTCTTGCTCAGACAGAGAAACAATTGAAACTCATTCTTCATGCTCCCTCTCTTTAGATTTCAGACATTAAATATGAAATCATACATTCACGCATAAAAGCAAATGCATAACATAGAGTAAACAATCATATATCAATCAACATGCACAACACAAAAAAGAAATTGAACACCATGAGTCTGAACTAAAAATCTTTGTATTAATCCAGAACTTCTGTACATGGGGTTTTCTACACAATTTTCTGCTTCTGCTCTCCTATTGTCTCTTCTCATAATGCTGCTTATTGTTACAATAATACAAGGGAGGGTGTCTATATCTGTTTTCTCTTCGGCTCTTAAAACTGTCAAATCCAGAATTTTTAAAACTATCTACTTACATTAACTAACATAAATGCCTTCACCTAATACGCTCAAGGTCTATTTACAATATGGAAGTATTCCCTTCCTTAATTGTTTCATTTATGTTTGGCGCATCCACTTCAAAAACATTCAAACAATTTTATCACATGCCAAAATGCATTGGTGTGTGCCCCACGCTCGCTTGACGTTGGCGATGCTCCTGCATCATACTCCCTCGCTTGAAAATTTTCATGGGCTCCTGTCCATGAGCTCTCGCACTGTCTGTCCATGCTTCTGGATCTCTACTTCATTTTCCCAGCTGGCATCTTCAACTGGATGTCCCTTCCACTTGATTAAGTATTCAAAGTATTCTTTTCGCCCGGTCCTCTTGCTAACCCTTTTGTCCAGTATGCTTTGCATCTGTGGCTTCTCTGCAACTGGCATCTATTTTGTCTACTGAACCTCTGGTTGTTCATTACCTGCTTCTGCTTTGTCAACTTTGTAAGGGTACAAATCTAAGACATTGAATATCGGAGAAATTCTGATCCCATCGGGTAATTCAATCTCATAAGCATTTGCCCCAAATTTCTTCAAGACCTTACATGGTCCGATCTTCTTCATCTTCAGTTTGTTGTATGTCCTCTTCGGGAATATTTCCTTTCTCAGATGTGCCATAATCAAATCACCAAACTTAAATTGAAGTTGTCTCCTATTGATTTTCTCTACGTTTATACTCTTGACTCGAGTTTTTCAATTGCTGCTTCACCTGGCTGTGAAGTTCCTTCATCGCCTCTGCGAAATTATCTGCACTAGCACTCCTAGTTGCATTCTGTTCTGAATCTCTCAATTCAGAAACTCCCCTTTGCTGTATCCCATAAACAATGTGGAATGGACTCTGCCCTGTGCTTCTATTGATTGAATCATTGTAAGCAAATTCCGCTTGTGGTAATATGTTGTCCCACTGACTGTGGTGTTCTATCACCAAGCTCCTTAGCAAGTCTCCCAAACTCCTATTCATGACTTCTGTCTGCCCATCCGTCTGAGGATGATAAGCTGAACTAAATGACAAGTTTGTTCCCAGCTTCTTCCATAAGGTTCTCCATTGTCCTACAAACTTAGTATCTCGATCCGAAACTATGCTCCTTGGTAAACCGTGAAGTCGAATGAATTCTTTGAAAAACAGGTTCGCAATGTGAGTTGCGTCACTGATTTTTTGACATGGTATGAAGTGTGCCATCTTAGAAAATATATCCACCACCACAAATATCGAGTCAAACCCTCTTTGTGTTCTCGGCAGTCCCAATATGAAGTCCATGCTTATTGCATCCCACGGCCTATCAGGTATGGGTAACGGTTGAAAAAAACCTGCATTCTGCCTCTTTCCTTTTGAATGCTAACAAATTCTGCATTTGTCCACAAATCTTTTGATGTCTGCTCTCATTCCTGGCCAATAATATGACTCATTTAGCTTTGAGAACATCTTGTCATGACCGAAATGCTCGGCCAATCCTCCACTATGTTTCTCCTTCAACAAATTATCCCTCATGGAGCATTTTGGAATACAAAGTTGATTACCCTTAAAACGTAATCCTTCCTAGATCATGTATTCTGTCCATTGACTCCTGTCCCTAAGAATTGGATTCTCAGCTACTTCATACGCATCCTTAAAATCTGGATCATCTCTATACATGTACCTGAGATCATCAAAACCTAGTGTTTTGACTCTGAACTCCTGCAACAACAAATATTTCTTGCTCAAAGCATCGACAACTTTGTTAGCAGTTCCAGAAATATGCTTAGTTACAAAAGTAAAGTTCTGCATGTATTCAACCCATTTAACATGTCTTTGATTCAACTTCTCCTATTGAGTCACAAATTACGAAGCATGATTGTCACTGTATAAGATAAACTCCTTAGGAATTAAGTAGTGTCTCCACTTCTTAAATGCCTGAATAATAGCATAGAAATCCTTGTCATACGTGGAGTATTTCACTTTTGCTTCATTCAGCTTCTCACTGAAGTATGCTATCGACCTGTCTTCTTGGCTCAAGACTGACCCTATTGCAAATCCACTCGCATTACATTTTACTTGAAATGTCTTTGTAAAATCAGGCAACACCAAAATTGGTTGTTTCGTGATTTTATTCTTCAACAAATTGAATCTTTTCTCAGCCTCTTCCATCCAGTGAAAAGACTCATGTCTCTTCTTCACTGTGTCCATCATCGGTGCACTAATTCCACTGAAATTCCTAATGAACTTCCGATAGAAACTAGCCAATCCATGAAATCATCTCACCTCAAATATACTCCTTGGTGATGGCCAATTCTTAATTACCTCCACTTTATCTGGACCCATCCTCAACTTATCTGCAGAAATAACAAGCCCCAAATAAATGAGCTCTATCTTCATGAATGAGGATTTCTTTATGTTTATCAACAACTTCTCTTGCTGTAATCTCTTCATCACTGTAGTCAAATGTTTCAGATGCTCTGCCTCTGTTTTACTGAAAATCAGTATGTCATCAAGATACACAATGACAAATTTTCTGATGAAATCCTTCAGGACTTCATTCATCAACCTCATGAAAGTACTCGGGGTGTTTGTTAAGCCAAATGGCATAACAAGCCATTCATACAACCCTTAATTAGTCTTGAAGGTTGTCTTCCATTCATCACCTTCTCTCATACGAATCAGATGATATCCACTTTTCAAATCAAATTTTGAATTTTTTTTGGCTCCACTCAAGCAATCCATCAAATCATCCATCCTTGGCAATGGAAATCTGTACCTGATGGTTATCTTGTTGATCTCTCTCGATTCAGTATACATCCTCCAGCCTCCATCTTTCTTCGGACTGAGTACTATTGGAACAACACATGGACTCAAGCTTTCTCTAACCAACCCTTTGTCCATTAAGTCCTGGACCTATCTTTTGAATTCTTCATTCTCCTGCGACGTCAATCTGTACGCTGCCTTGTTTGGTAAACTAGCTCCAGGTATGAGATCAATATGATGACTCACACTTCTGATCGGTGGCAACGAACGAGGTAGTTTGTCCACTACTATGTCAACAAACTCTCCCAATAGGTTCTGAACCTCTTCCGGTAAATCATCTACTCTTGTACTGGTTAAAACAATTTTAGGCTTCCTAACCATAATGAATTGCAGTTCCTCCTTCTTCTTAACCTCTGTAAGAAGTTCCTTCCCACTCATGAGAAGTACAGTGTTGCTTACTTCAAGTTTCACCTCCTTATCTTTAATTGGAAGCAACATGTGAGTTCTCCCATTCTTCTCTAGAGTGTATGTGTTCTTCCTCCCATCATGAATCACATTTTTGTCATATTGCCACAGTCTACCCAACAATAGATGAAAAAAATCCATGGGAATGACATCACAGAGTATTTCATCTTTATACCCTCCTATTTTAAATTCAACTAAACATTGTTTAGTGACATTTACCTGATGTGCTTTTTGTAGCCACGAAACTCTATATGGGCTTGGATGTTCAATAGTCTCTAGCTCCATCTTTTCTACCATCTTTGTAGAAATGAGATTATCTGTGCTACCACTATCCATGATGACTTTGCATACCCTATATTTGGTCTTGCAAGTAGTCCGAAAAAGACTGTTCTTTTGCACTGGATTCTCCACCTCCTTCTTTGGCGTTAAGAGAACTTTTTGCATCATCAACGATCTTTAGCCTTTAGAATATTTTGCCTCAACATTCCGCCTCTGTGCTTCAGTGATGTCATTTTCACCACCTTCTTTCTTTTTGTCTAGACACTCATAAGACTTGTGTCCATTCTTTCTACATGTGAAGCATTTTACCACTCCACCTCTTCCTCTTCCTCTACCTCTGGTATGAGGAAAAATGATTCCATAAGCATACTGACCTTTCTATTCGGTATACTACCCTCTCTATGAAATTCCACCTCTCTCAGTCTGAGTCTGAGGTTTCTTCCACTCTTCCTTGGGTTTCTAATTTCTAACCTGGGCAACTGATTTACCTCTGGGCTGACTTCTTCCTCGGCCTCTCTGACCTTGTTTTCGGCTCAGCTTCTCTTCAGCTTTTAGAGCCATCTGATAAGCATCTTCCACCATTCGTATGGTCATCATGCTCATCTCATCATGAATGTCGTATCTCAGACCATTCATGTACCTAGCAACCTTTTCATCATCACTTTCGCGATGACCTGCCTTGATGTTCAACTTGTAGAATTCTTCAGTGTACTCCTTTACTGTCATCAACTTCTGTCTCAAATTCTGCATCCTTCGAAATGGAGTAATTTGGTAATCCTTGGGAATGAATTTTTCCTTCATCTTCGCGATCATCCTATCCCAACTCTTGATTTTCTTCTTTCCTTTGCAGCGTCTGTCAGCTTGTAGCTCATCCCACCACAATGTTGCATGTCCTTTCAATCTTGTGATAACATGTTTGACCTTTTTGTCCTCCTTGACATCTTCATAGTCAAAATATGTATCCAGAGCTCTAATCCAGTCTAGAAGCTCTTCTACATCCAGGTTTCCTTCATATACTGGAATGTCCATTTTTTCCTTAGCACCCATTCTTGCAACAACCCTAATTAGGCATTCATTTGCTGCATCTTATGCTATGACCTCTTCTCCTTCATGTTCAACCTCATTTTCACTTTCAGAATCACTAAGATCCCCAGCACTGGTTGTGCGCCTTTGTGCTATCTCCATGTCCTCAAGTATGGCATGTAGGTCACACATATCTTTTTCTATGGCTGCATCAGGCATCTTCCTACCCCTTCTTCTTGGCATTTCCCTATCCTCTGGTGGATCAGGTGTTTGCCTGTCCCTTCTTCTCGATGGCATGGTGAATCTTCCTTTTCCCTGCTACAGAAAGCAAATAAATCTTTCTGTGCTTTGATACCAAATGGTGTAGACCTATCGGCCCTCGGGACCGAGATCCGCTCATAGGATCGTTCTATATGCCCTTTGAGCCGGATCGGCTCTTTTGATTCTCTACTGGAATCCCCTTTCAAATTGATCCACAGGTTCTTTTTCGCAGTTCGCGATTTCGCGAGTTCGCGAGTGGAAACTCTGACTCTTCCTCCTTCAATTCCACGATACCCGAAATGCTGATACGGGTATGGCTCTTCCTCTGTCAGCGCCTTCCTTATGCGACCATCGTCTAGGATTATCATTGGCTCCTCTCGCCTATCGCACCTTCATGAGTTCAAAGTCGTGCCTTCGAGCTCTTACCTTACGAACTCCCGAGAAGCGAGAAGTCAACGAAGTGTTGAATCCTTTCCTCTTGGCAACACATGTCCACTTGTCTATCACACAACCCCACCTTGAGGTTTAGCCATGTGTCCCTCGTTCCCGGATTTGGCACATCGCGACTTCACCTTTCGTGGTTTCGGGACTTGAAGTACCGAACTCTTGGGCTCTCACCCTGCGAACCTCTGAGTTCGCGAGATCCTCTGATTTCTGACACCTGTTCTCCTCTGATGGACGACTTAGATTACTTCATGACTTTGCTACTCTCCGCTTCAGGACTTTCGGGACGAAAGTCTCGGCCTCTTATCCTCTGATATGCCAAAACGATGAATTTTCGACACGTCGCCTACGCGGGTCCCACACAGAACTCCGCGCCTTTTTCGGAGTTTCGGACCTCGCGACTTCGCGAGTCCTGATGTTGAACTTTGGACTCTCCAACTCACAAAACTCCGCAGTGGTCAACAAAGTCTCACTTTCGTGTTGGCGAGCACGCCACCTGTCCACTCCTAGATGAACGACCTTGATTCACTTTGCAGCTTTGCCACTCGCGAAGTTGAATGACCTCCCTTTCTGACCTCCGATGTCCGAGTCCCCGATATGGGTGATATCACGACACGTGTCCTTCTTCCAGCGAACGGCTTAGATTCCTTCGCTATCTCGGGACTTCGCACCTCACGACCTCGCGAGTTTTGATGCAAAGACTTCGACCTTTCAACTCGCGAATCCCTGAGACCCGATTCCGCAAGTGATCTAATGGCCTGATTTCTCCCGAGCTTTACACTCGACGAATGCGTCCGTAACCTTCTCGCTCCTCTGCAAGATCGGACGGCTTCCGAGACCTCGTGAATTCTCCACGAAGAACTCTGACCATTAATTTCCTCCTTGGTGATTTCTACGAAACGAACAAAGTGTTCTCTTACGGAACTTGTCCTCCTGCAAAACACCTTCACTACGCCTCCTTCCAATGCTTCAAGCACTAGCCCTCTTGAGCTTGATTGAAAAATTCCCAAGTCCCTTGGGGAAAATTCTTGCGCGCACTCCTTGCGGCAATTCCTCAATACTTCTAAGTATCGGACTCTTAGACTCTGCGCACTCTCCGCGACAATAGTCTTCCCACAACTTCGCTCAGTTTGCAAACACTGAGACTTCATTCAGATTGCGCACTCCTTGCACGGCTCCTGTGCTTAATTTTCACTTCTGCGAGAATGAGAATAACGTTATCTCTTTTGAGCTTTTAGAGATGGAACTCTGGACTCTTGTCAACGCATGCCTTGCGGACAACTTCACCGCACTCCTTGCAGGAAACCTCTTACTCAGACAGAGAAACAATTGAAACTCATTCTTCACTGTCCCTCTCTTCAGATTTCAAACATTAAATATGAAATCATACATTCGCGCATAAAAGAAAATGCATAACAGAGAGTAAACAAGCATATATCAATCAGCATGCACAACACAGAAAAGAAATTGAACACCATGAGTTTGAACTAAAAATCTTTGTATTAATCCAGAACTTCTGTACATGGGGTTTTCTACACAATTTTCTGCTTCTGCTCTCCTATCGTCTCTTCTCATAATGCTGCTTATTGTTACAATAATACAAGGGAGGGTGTCTATATACATTTTCCCTCCAGCTCCTAAAATTGTCAAATCCAAAATTTTTAAAGTTATCTACTTACATTAACTAACATAAATGCCTTTACCTAATACAGACGAGAGCGGGATGCTCAAGGTCTATCACATGCCAAAATGCGTTGGTGTGTGCCCCACGCTCGCTTGATGTTGGCGATGCTCCTGCATCATGTGGTGATGCTTTCCCTTCTTCAAGGTCTAACCGCTCGGTCTTGCCCACTATTTCCGGAAAGCAAGACCAAGATCAGGATGGGCAAGGGATTACTATTAGAAAAGGTCTTGCAAGTTATTAGGGAAAGGCAGGGGTGGTTGCAGGCCTCACCTCAACTGTTCTTCACTGCAGCAAAGGAGATGTGTGTTGGTCCACGTTACTCATTAATCAGGGTAGTTAGTATTTAGAAAAACATGGATAGTTTTTATTAATAGGGCGCCTATCCAGCATAGGGCCTCACCAACTACTTACCTTTTTAACTGACTGACTAATGGTTGGTTGCCCTTTCATCCGGGAGTTGGTGCGGACCTCGCCAATCATTTAAATTTAATTTTCAAATGTACAAATTTTGAAGGTGTTATAGGGAAATGTGGAGAAGAAAGTGTCTGAGAGTGTGCTTGAAGAGAATGTGGAGAAGAGAGTGCGAGAGATTGGGATTGAGGAGGATGCATCCATACCTGAGAAAGATGGGTCGATTCATGATGATTCTTAAATGTATGTACATTGCACATTAGTGAGTTTTAGTTCGTTTTTATGCCGGGCCTTTTATATATAAGTGTTCAAGCCTATTTGTGTTGAATACGTTTTTTTTTTTTTTTTACTTTTTTCAAATTTTTGTTTGATCAACCTTTTAATTAAGCCTTTCATATTCATAGAAGAGTTACTCAACTAGTGTCTATATAATTTTTCAACACTTCAATCAATCATTTTAAAATATATAGAACTCCTATATAAGCTTATCATCATCTAAAATAGTTCATTCAATCTTATTTATGTTTAGATCATGATGCATACCTAATTTTGAACTTGAGCATTTGATTATTTGAGAACAGAGTCTATCCCACGTCATAAAATGAGAAGTTTCTAATTTTTCTTCGATTGCATTCCTTACCTTCTTGTCCAAGAATAACGTAATATGGGTATTTGTGTTTTTTGCATACAACTAAGTGAATTCGTTCTTGGGGTATTATCAAACTCTTAACTAATTACTTACTAACCACAAAAACCAACACACAATAAGAATTAGAATTATCCTATTCCAATATATTATACAATAAAAATTGAAAATTAATTATATGTATCTAAAGTGTTTGACATTTTTTATTTCATAACCAAAAAATTTATTGGTTTACAAGTCTTATGCATATCCAATTTTTATTTCATAAAGGAAAAAATTATAGTTTTTCAAGACAAGTCTCATGCATATCCAATTTACTAATTGGATTTGTGATTTTGCAAGGTGAAGCAAAATCTTAATAGCGGTGTCCACTAACCAAGTCAATACTTCAATATGATAAACTAATTTACAATTTAGTAATTAAATTTATGATTTTGAAAGTTGAAGCAAGCAACTTTCAAAATCAATTAATACAATAGCGATGCACTAATCAATTAATCTTAACAGCTCAATTAATTTAATATAGTAAACTAATTGCCTTCTTTATTCTTGAGAGATTCCAAAACGAAATTGGCAATGCAATAAGCCACAGACTGAACAGTGACCATGGGATTGACCCCAAGAGCAGTAGGCAAGACACTAGCATCAGCTACAAACAATCCTTCCACTTCCCATGTCTCCCCTCTCGGATCAACCACCGAATGGCCTTTATCAACGCCCATTCTACAGCTACCCATCTGATGTGCAGAACACAAAGGAGTTGATAAATCTCTCAGGCTCCTTGAGCTTGCACGCTTTATAAAGTTCTCAACCTCATGTGGTCTGGATGTTTTGGGCTTCAAACGCTCGCCAGAGCAATGGTGGGTACCAACTTCCTCTGCTCCAGCTGCAATGATTATTCTCAACACCTTCTCTATGCCTTTCTTCAGATTATTTTCGTCATATGTGTCTAAACTGTAAGTGAGTTTCCCAGGGAGGCTCACGGTTCCTGAGCCCTTATCCCTAGCCAAAGCAAATATATGAGCAGTTCTAGCAAACCTCGACATTCGCTCCTTCATATCTAAAGCAGAAATCCACGGCATTAGAACAGAAAACAAGCCAGGATGCAGTGAAGGCGTTTGAATTATGGTTCCATAACCAGAGGGGTCAAAAATAGGAGACATTGAAGTCATTATTCCTCCCTCGTAGCTCTTTCCCTGTGGCCATTCTGATTCAGGAAAATAACCCCAAGCCATCTGAACTGGATGAAGATGAAGATTTTTCCCAATATTAGGGTTCTTAAGCCCACTTTTGCTTAACAAACTAGGGCTGAAGAGTGCCCCACATGCAACAACAGTTACTTTAGACTCCACATATATATTCTGAGACACGTTCCCTGCCTGGAAAACAACTCCCACTGCTCTTTTCTTCCTTTTCCCATCATTCATTTTCTCTTCTTGTATTACCCCTATGGCTTTGCATCCTGAAAGAATTACAGCATTTGAAGAGACTGCATCCACTAGCCATGTCTCGTTTGTGCCTTGTTTCTTACCATCCTTGCATCCAAAGCAACACCATCCACAGAAGTGATCAGAACCAGCATTTCGAGGTATGTTATCGACAGGATAACCCAATTCCTGGCAACCTTTTCTGAGAACCTTGTTCATGAAACCCTCACTGCAGATTTCCTCCTGCACTCCCATTCTTCTGCAGACGATATCCATGACTTCTGTGTATTGCCTGGTGGCAAATTGGGTCAATTTGAGCTTATCACTCCACTCTCTTATGACATGTTCAGGGGTGCGAATTGAAGCAGACCAGTTCACACAGGACCCTCCACCCACTGTTGAGCCCGCCAGGAGGAAAACCCCAAGATCATCAGTAGCCAAAAAGCCTCCTCCCTCGTACATCTGATCCAACGATGGACCCTCCAGTAGGGACAATTTATTCTTGGCAAAGTACTTTCCTTTTTCAAGAACTAAAACTTTGTAGCCAGCCTTTGCAAGGACCTCGGCAACTACTCCCCCTCCAGTACCTGAACCAGAGAAAGTTTTTTGAGATGAATTTCCATTGGACTAATTTTTAAATGACTATTCACCGAATTTTAATAAAATAATGGTTATTTACTTTTAAATATCGCTAAAATGTTAAAACATTAGATAAAATCTTTAAAATTTGAAAACTTAAATTCGAATACTTGGATAAAATTCTTAAAATTTTGAAGAATTAATACACTACATATCCAAATATTTTTACCCTAAAAAGATAAGTATGGATCCTGACCTGAACCTAATATTTGTACTGGACAGTTTAAGAATTTCTAAACTAAAAAGGATAAGTATGGATCCTGACCTGAACCTACTACAGCTACATCGCATTTTATTGTGATTGCCTTCTTCTTTTCGCCATCACTTTTATTTCTCATCCTCCGCGTCCATAAACGTTCAAGCTCACAACTCTCTTCCATAACATTACAGCCAGCGTTACGCAGTGTATTGACTACGTTGTCACCTGCAAGATCTAGATCAATTACCTTATCATGTAGTGGACCTTCAACATCTTTCATGTTTTTAGTAACCTCTGGATCTGGTCCACAGTAACCAATAGCTCCCCATGAGGGATTCTTGTTCTTCCCATCAACCTGTTATATACATTAGACGTGGATATAGTTAGCAAGCTTTACATATATTTCGGGCATAGTTTAAAAGTTCTAGTAATATTGTTGGGGAAATGACAACTTTAAGTTGTTTAAATTTTATTTTTGATGTATAAATAGATTTAACATCTTACAAAAAAAACCTAACATTTTGAATATGTAATTGAATAAGTAATCTCAACCACTGAAATTTACGATTTTCTAAATTTCTAACTAGATTTAAGAGAACAATAATCATTATATAAGTAAACAAACAATCAAAGACTACAATTAGCTACAAAGTGTTATGGAAACATCCCACTAATAACTAATTTTTTTTATATAACCAGTCACATTATTCAAACAAAAAGAATTTAAGGTGGTATGAAAACATCCCACTAATAACTAATTATTTTTTATATTACCAATCACATTATTCAAACAAAAAGAATTTGAAATCTGAGACATTGGGTAAATCAAACTGTGAACAAAGAAAATGAAATTTAAGCTATACCAAGTAGATATTAACAATTTCCCAGGAA
>JASDQU010101924.1:0-16920 GCA_032191745.1 Picea mariana
CTCTTTCTCCCTCTTTCCCTCTCTTTCTTTACCTTTATCTACCTCCTTATATCTCTTTACCTCCTCCCTCTCCCTCTCGTTCTCTCTCTCCCACTAGCCCCCAAACCCCAAACAAAGGGTGGATAGCCGACACAACAATGGAAATGGAGAGAATAAATATGAAAAAATGAGGTGCATGTTATTGGTTCCATTAAAAATTAAAATTACAACGCTTGTTGGATCTCTCCCTCCCTCCTCTTCTCTCCCTCTCCCCTTATTACACATCTACGTCACCTCATCAAAATAAAATATCATAATAATAATAAGTAATTCCTACCCTTCCAAATGTTTTACCATGATTTGACTACATCCACACCTCCAAAAGTCCATATGTCCCTTTTATTCAATCCATCATTGTCTAATCACTATTTATATGTCACCCATTCACTCTCAATGATGGAGAGAGTGAATGGGAGACAGAGAAATAGTCACAAGACAATGATGGATTCAATGAAATAGACATATGACCGTTTGAAGGTGTGGATGTAGTCAAATCATGGTACAAATTTTGGTGAAATCATGGTACAAAGTTCTGAATCCAACTGCAAATCACATATTTTGAAGAGGTACCAATTTTTAAATTTAATTATAATTTGTTAGTCATTTTTCAACATGAAGTATCTTTGTTTGAGAGAAACACTTTAGATCAATCCTTCCTCTATTATCTTTCCATATAAAGACAAATTAATTTATTCCATCGTCCTCATGGGTCGAGTTAATATAGGGTTAAGGATTGAGTATAAGTTATGCCTAGGCTTAGATGGAGCTAGGGGGGTCTATGTCATGGTCTACATCAAGCTCTAGGTCAATGTATGAATCTATATCTATCTCTATGTGGTGGTCTAGGTCATGGTATACGTCAAGATCTGGGTATGGTGACAAGATATTTGGAGGAATGGAACCTACTGAAATGAACATTATGACCGTTTGGAGGCTTAGATATTATGAGATTGCAGTGCACCCAAATTGAAAGGACCGTTTGGAGGCGAAGAGATAGAGAGATTGCAATGAACCGTCTGGAGGCCCAGACATCATGAGATTGCAGTACACCTGAGTTGAAATGACCGTTTGAGGTGGAAAGGCTTTGGGCATGTTTTTTTCTTATTCTTTTTCAAATGCTAAACACCAAAAGCATTGTCATTCATTTACCTTAAGCCCATACAACCCCTAGTGTTGTAATCTTGGCTCTGATACCAATTGTAACATACCCAATCACCCATGTACACTGTTGGGATTGTGGGGTACTTAAAATTTTCCTCACCTTTGTCTTAATGGAAATGTTTATTCAACACCACAAAGGCCATGATGGAGGAGAGATATATCAAGTTGAGGACATCCTATCTTCTCTTCATGTAATTTTTGTTTCTAATTCTTTTTTAGAGTTCTATTGGACTCTATTGATGGGAATATACAATCTGATTCTCATAAAGAACTTAATTCCTTAACAGCTATGAATATTTCTCCTAAAAAATGTGTAAGAAAGGATCCCTAACCCAAGCTCATACATTTCTGCTTGCAATCGAGATCCATTCCACCTCCATTATATTGGAAAAGAAGAGTTGTACTATTGTCCCTAGGGTTCTAAATTTTGTCCATAATGAAAAAAGTTGCACCATTTTGAAAATCTTCAACTACATTATCAAGCAACTTAAAAATATCTCCAAATTCCCATGTGTGGGAAGTCGCATTAGAATGGAGGAATTTTGGATGTATTTGAACATTTACACCACTTGGTAAATATCAATTTTGTTTATTTTGGACATCATAATCCCTAGCTCTCCAATATTGATTAAAACTATTTTTCTTTGAGTTTATACCTGAACAATTCAGTCAAAGGAAAAATGAATGCAAATGATGTTCTCTTTGCAACGCTTTTTTTGATCTCCACCCCTTCCCAGAAAATATAGAATATAACCCTAATCATAATCTTATTTGATCTGACACTCCAAAGGGTGCATTGAAATCTCACATATTTCCGCCTCAAACAGTCATTTCAATTCAGGTGTATTGCAATCTCATGATGTTTGGGCCTCCAAACTGTTCATTGTAATCTCACTATCTCTCTGCCTCCAAACTGTCCTCCTTTACACAATGATACAATGTTGCTCCTTTGGTACAATATGGAAGCTAAGTAGTATGGCTATCTATCTCAATTAGAATAACATGGTTATAGCATCTCCTTTCTTTAGTGAAAGACTCAATATAACCATCATAAACTAGAGGACAACTTAGGTCAAAGGGAGTGGGTTTTTGGGTTATGATGGGGTTGCAAAAATTAGAGCTTCCACTGAAACAATCTCAAGCTAAAAAACACTTTCTTTAACATCCTTCTTGTATAAAAATGTATTGAATTATCTATTGAGAAGTGTGAACCAGTCTTTAGCAAACTATATTTTGGGGAAACCCAAAGTTGATTAGATCCATCATTGGGAACTTTAGGCATCTTCTCACTTCCTTCTGGGAAGCAAATGCCATCCAAATGGTAGGTTCCTAAGGGATCATCCTTTCTCAGTGCTTGGATTGATACTTGGATATGTTCCTTGGTGGTTGATATAAGTCCCTAGATGTGTTTAGGGCCCCTGAATATGTTTAAGGGAATCCTTGCTCAGTGCTTGGATTGATCCTTGGATGTGTTCCTTGGTGGTTGATATAAGACCCTAGATGTGTTCTAGGGCCCTCGGACGTGTTCGAAGGAACCTTTGCCTAATGAATGGATTGATCCTTGGTATTGTACCTTGGTGGATAAGACCCTAGATGTGTTATAGGGCCCCTAGATGTGTTCTGGGGCAACCTGGTCTTTGACTAGGTAGATCTTGGTGTAATACCAAGATGTGTTGATGTGTGATCCTCTTCCTTTCTCCCGATATGGTCCATGAGACCTAGAAGTTCCTATGAATATGGACATGACCACTGTTAGTGCTAGAAGTTGCCCCTAGACTGCTATAGGTTCAAGCCTAGCACATATTCAGTTATTGCAATGATTTTATAAATAAGGATGTGTTTTGGGTTTTGAAAAAAAGGTGGATCAGGTAAACTGAAAGAGAAAGAATAAAGGGATAAGCTTAAATGCAAATCAGTGAATCACCATTGGGCATGGAGTCAAGTAAACACTCCGTTAGATTGAAGGCCAGTGAATTTCATATTAGATAAAATACTTATATGATGATGGATAGAAGAATGGAGAATGTGACAAATAGTAGAACATCCACCAAACCAAGATTCTCTCTGCAAAATGGATTTGACAGGTACTTGAACAAAGCACACAAACAACATGCCGATCACAAAAAATCTTTCTGCTCAAGAATCTATTGTTTATGGACAGCCATTGATTCTCAATGGTTGTAACTCATTCAAGCAAGAGGGAAAAACATAATGGAAAATGAAGAAATCACAAACTGATAGCATAATTCATAGGGATGTTCAATGTTAGAAATGAATGCTTAATAAAATTGCCCATAGGCTTACAATGCTCATACACAGGTCGACTAATCAAATTCTTCTCCAAGCCTTACCCTCTTGGGCCTCTCCTCCATTGTACCCTGTAATTTGCTGGGCTTAAATATCCTTTTACAAACTCAATGAGATCTTCTAAAACTGGATCTAATGAACACTTGTCAAAAGAAATCTAATTTGATTGCAAGAAATCTGGATAATCTCCCAAATCCTCTGCCTGAAATTCGAATTTGAATACACACAGTTGATCTGTTACAGACAATTTGAAACTGCTTTCTCAAGATGATGAATTCATATGATAATTAATTGTTGATTTTGTGTTCAGAAATATAGGAATAAAATCTCATGATAATCTACTTTGATATCAAGTGTTTTGTAAGTTGAAAATGCCTGTTCGAGCTTTTGATCTCCATCTGTGAAGCGATAAGATTTGAAGATTGATTTCCCTTGAAATCTTTCTTTTGATTGCTTCCAAGTGCCCTGCTTCTTATGCCTTTAAAATCTGAAATGATTTGATCATTGATTTGAAAATCTATAACTGTTGATTGATATTTACGAAGAAAATATCGAAATCCCTTCAGTTCTGCCTCAAAATCTTATAATTACCAGATGCTCTGTCACCACAAATTTATGGAAATTTTTGTCCTAATCAGACGCATATTTCTTCAAAAACGTTGAGAAATTCCACAAACCCTCTGGGATGAATGTAAATGGATCCATTTGGGAGGCGGGTTTTGAACGGTTTCGGAAAATTCTTTACGGTTTGTTCACAAATTAAGCCTGAAATTACCCTCCTGAATAATGAAGGGAATGCACAAAATCTGGGATGATATATCTCCATCGAATTCTCTTTAACAATTATGCACTTAAATTTTAATCACTCTCCAAACGCTCAATTGAAAAATGGTATTCTATCAAGCATTTTGGCATTTGAACTTAGGTAACCATTCACTTGGATACTCTCATCATCATCTGGCAAATGTTAGTACTCTGCACAATTTGTGGTTGGCGCTTCTTCCTTTTGATCCTGCTCGCTAACAAATCCCAGTGGTGCTTCAACATTTGACAAAGAAGCAATGCTCGGGCCACAGTTTTAATGTAGAAAAGGACAAGTTGGGGGGGAGCCTGTACATATGCCTTGTAACTGTTGATCTTATCCTTATATAAATTGATTCAACATGAAACCATCCTCCTTAAATTGATGAATGGACCAACAATTTCATTTATGAAATAATCTGGCAGCTTCCTGTTCCTTGAACATTCTCAATGCATGTCGTTTTCATTTGGCATATGATATGGACATACCCACGGGAAAATTTGACATTTTAATACCGACTTTGAGTAATATATGTAGCTTTTGGTGGCACTTGGCATTAGGAATCTCCTCATCGTGGCTTAGTGTGGTGCCGTCGATGTGTGAATACATAAATTAATCAAATACACAACAAGATGAATATCTAGTTGCGCTACCCTTTTACCTTAACACCTGGATTCTTTGTGATCAAACCCTTTGACACCTGTGGTCACCTTACCAATTGGCATTCTCTTTCAATGCTATTTTTCTTATGGCACAAATGCATTTTTATTCCATATATAAAAAAGATAAAAACCTTATAGTAACTTAAAAGCAATAATATTATCAATGCAATGAACATAGAATTTTGATACTTTGTAGGCTCCTTTTATTTGTTTTTTGGCCATCATATCTTGAGACATCTCTGCTAAGGAACCATGAATATGAGAAAATGCAATCTCAATGATTGTGCTAACACTGATATGTGTTTTGATTGCAGGTGCTGGAGATTGGCTCCCGACCAATAACGTTTTCTCTCTTCAATGAGGCATGTTAAAATCTTAGCACTATTTCTGGCATATACAATACCGGTGCTCAGGAACAACACTTCTCGGTGCTACGAGAATAACCCCATTCCCGCAACAAGGATAAAATTGAAAATTTAGTATCTGGATACTAACATTGGCTCCTTCTGGGGGATGATGCTCTCCTCGTGAGGCATCAAGAACAAGCATACCACTGTGCATTTTCCTCTATGCATTCGTGTAACGCAACCTGCAAAATTTTGTCTATGCAAACATTCACATTCTTCTGTGTTGTGCCTAGTCCATTGGGTTATGGAGCCAACCAATATCATTCAAATCTGGCCCAAACTTCTACAACTATGCTCTTCATTTGAAGCCAAACTTCCCCTGCCAATAGTGCCTTATATGCATTGGACATGGAGTATTTATTTCAAAACTGAAACCAAATACTAGATACGAACCTCACGTATTGTGCAAACTAGAAGACTGAAAATAATCTTCATGCTCGATGGCGAGTTTATTTCTTCTATCTATTCCTACTTCTAACCAGTAAAAACTGGTTCATCATGTGACGTCATGCTTCCAATGAAGCCACAATAACATCAAACCATTTACCAAAGCTCTTTCAACACAGATAGAAATCAGAGAGGAATTCATTATGTGTAACATAATTTTAATTTGTAACACATACCTACAACCATCATTCGATTTAATTCCAAAAATAGCAAGGCTTAAATCTTCTAAGAAACATAACTCCATATAAATGGCTACTGGATCATAAAAAGAGGTAGATTGATAACTGAAAATGGTTACCTCTGCTTGTTGCTCGATACTGCCATATACTGGTTCCAACTGTTCATGACTACTGTGCAGGCTGTTTTCATAAATCTGTTGCTCAGCTTCTGTCACCATAAAGATAACATGATACAGATAACCTTCATCAATACTGTTATGTTTATCAGATTTATCGACAACAATATGCTGAGGAAATATTTGTTCCTTATACTCATCATGAACAAAAACTTTTTTATTCAAATAAAAAACAACATGTGCATCAGAGATAACATCAAATGCATCTACAACTATGCAATATTTTTCCCTGTCATCAATTGAATATTGATGAAGTTCCTCAACAACATAATGTTCATATTTGCAAACAGAGGGAAACTCTACTTTCTGCTGAATATGCTTCTCAAATATATCACAACAATTTTCAAAAAGACTTTCAGCTGATAATTTTTCTTCACAAAATAAATTGAAAGCATAATGAAAACTTGCCAACAAGTTAATACTTGAAGCTGGAAGAGATCTTCACCAGTCGAGGGTTGCTCCCTTCAACGAGTATCTGAAAAGCTTGATCTAAACATCCTCGTACACAATCTGACGTTCACGAATAAACTCATGGAAATCTAGCAGATGTTTAGCCGGTACCTCCCAATCTTCTCCTTTAAATGTAGGAAGGGAACCTTCCCATTCACCTCTGCTAAGCATTGGGTTTGGAAAACAAACTACATCTGAAAAGTCACAAAAGGCCAACCTTTGAGCCAAAATGGCTTCCATACTTGGATCCCCAGTGGAGTCGCCTTTTAATCTTTAGACAGTGGAGTCACCATGGTGAAAGATCTGCAGTCAAGCACATGTCCTCTTCTTGTTCACCATCAAGAAGCAGATCTTATCGTTGTTGTTCTCCGAGGGAAGATATCTTCGTTGCTTCATCCCCGATAATGGTGCCAAAAGATGTTAGTGCTAGAAGTTTCCCCTAGACTGCTATAGGGTCAAGCCTAGCACATCTTCAGTTATTGCAATGATTTTATAAATAAGGATGTGTTTTGGGTTTTGAAAAAAAGGTGGATCAGGTAAACTGAAAGAGAAAGAAAAGGGATAAGATTAAATGTAGATCAGTGAATCACCATTGGGCATGGAGTCAAGTAAACACTCTATTAGATTGAAGGCCAATGAACTACATATTAGATAAAATACTTATATGATGATGGATAGAAGAATGGAGAATGTGACAAATAGTAGAACATCCACCAAACAAAGATTCTCTCTGCAAAATGGATTTGATAGGTACTTGAACAAAGCACACAAACAATAGGCCGATCATAACAAATCTTGCTGCTCAAGAATTTATTGTTTATGGACAGTCATTGATTCTCAATGGCTGTAACTCATTCAAGCAAGAGGGAAAAACATAATGGAAAATGAAGAAATCACAATCTGATAGCATAACTCACAGGGATGTTCAATGTTAGAAATGAATGCTTAATAAAACTGCCCATAGGCTTACAATGCTCATACACAGGCCGACTAATCAAATTCTTCTCTAGGCCTTACCCTCTCGGGCCTCTCCTCCATTGTACCCTGTAATTTGCTGGGCTTAAATATCCTTTTACAAATTCAATGAGATCTTCTAAAACTAGATCTAATGAACACTTGTCAAAAGAAATCTAATTTGATTGCAAGAAATATGGATCATCTCCCAAATCCTCTGCCCGGAATTTGAATTTGAATACACATAATTGAACTATTACAGACAATTTGAAACTGCTTTCTCAAGATGATGAATTCATATGCTAATTAACTGTTGATTTTGTGTTCAGAAATATAGGAATAAAATCTCATGATAATCTACTTTGATATCAAGTGTTTTGTAAGTTGAAAATGCCCGTTCGATATTTTGATCTCCATCTGTGAAGCGATAAGATTTGAAGATTGACTTCCCTTGAAATCTTTCTCTTGACTGCTTCCAAGTGCCCTGCTTCTTATGCCTTTAAAATCTGAAATGATTTGATCATTGCTCTGAAAATCTATAACTATTGATTGATATTTATGAAGAAAAGCTTGAAATCCCTTCAGTTCTGCCTCAGAATCTTATAATTACCAGATGCTATGTCATCACAAATTTATGGAAATTTTTGTCCTAATCAGACGCATATTTCTTCAAAATTGTTGAGAAATTCCACAAACCCTATGGGATGAATGTAAATGGATCCATTTGGGAGGCGGGTTTTGAACGGTTTTGGCAAATTCTTTACGGTTTGTTCGCAAATTAAGCCCGAAATTACCCTCCTGAATAATGACGGGAATGCACAAAATCTGGGATGATATATCTCCATCTAATGCTCTTTAACAGTTATGCACTTAAATTTTAATTACTCTCCAAACGCTCAGTTGACAAATGGTCTTCTATCAAGCATTTTGGTGTTTGAACTTAGGTAATCATTCACTTGGATACTCTCATCATCATCTGGCAAATGTTAGTACTCTGCACAATTTGTGGTTGGCGCTTCTTCCTTTTGATCCTACTCGCTAACAAATCCTGGTGGTGCTTCAACATTTGACAAAGAAGCAATGCTCGGGCCATGGTTTTAGTGTAGAAAAGGACAAGTTGGGGGGGAACATGCACATATGCCTTGTAACTGTTCATCTTATCCTTATATAAATTGATTCAACATGAAACCATCCTCCTTAAATTGATGAATGGACCAACAATTTCATTTATGAAATAATCTGGCAGCTTCTTGTTCCTTGAACATTCTCAATGCAGGTCGTTTTCATTTGGCATATGATATGGACATACCCACGGGAAAATTTGACATTTTAATACTGACTTTGAGTAATATATGTAGCTTTTGGTGGCACTTGGCATTAGGCATCTCCTCATCGTGGCTTAGTGTGATGCCGTCGATTTGTGAATACAAAAATTAATCAAATACACAACAAGATGAATATCTAGTTGCGTTTCCCTTTTACCTTAACACCTGGATTCTTTGTGATCAAACCCTTTGACACCTGTGGTCACCTTACCAATTGGCGTTCTCTTTCAATGCTATTGTTCTTATGGCACAAATGCATTTTTATTCCATATATAAAAAAGATAAAAACCTTATAGTAACTTAAAACAAATAATATTATCAATGCAATGAACATAGAATTTTGATTCTTCGTAGGCTCCTTTTATTTGTTTTTTGGCCATCGTATCTTGAGACATCTCTGTTAAGGAGCCATGAATATGAGAAAATGCAATCTCAATGATTGTGCTAATATTGATATGTGTTTTGATTGTAGGTGCTGGAGATTGGCTCCCGGCCAATAACGTTTTCTCTCTCCAATGAGGCAAGTTAAAAGATCAACACTATTTCTGGCATATACAATACCGGTGCTCAGGAACAACACTTCTCGGTGCTATGATAATAACCCCATTTCTGCAACAAGGATAAAATTGAAAATTTAGTATCTGGATACTAACAACCACATTGTTGATGGACCCCCTTATGCAGTGATGATACAATTTATAGGTCATTATGAGACTCATGTGGACATGTTTTTCCATTATGGACCCCCCCTTTGACTTTGTCTTAAAATGTACCCCTTAGTTGTTTTATGTGATTGAGGTTTTATTTATGTTATTGGGGTTTTATATGTGTTTAGGGTTTTTATAATTAATATTAATATTAATTGACATTTTAATTAATATTTATATTAATTAAATGTCAATATTTAATTATAATTTTAAATTGCCCTAACCCCTCTCCCTAACTATAAATAAGACCCTACCCTCTAGCATTCTATTACACTCACACCCACTCACTCCTCACTCTCCTATTTGCTGTGACTACCTTAGTTGTTCTCTCTTGATGATGGTGCAACCTCCTTTTTGGACTATCTTTTCAGATCTGAGTTTTGTTTTGTTGGTGCGACCTCTCCATTTGATGTAACAATTTTAGATTTGGGTTTTGTTTGTTGGTGCAGCCTCTCTATTTGACGTAACAGTTTTAGATCTGAGTTTTGTTGGTGCCTATTACACTCACACCCACTCACTCCTCACTCTCCTATTTGCTGTGACTACCTTAGTTGTTCTCTCTTGATGATGGTGCAACCTCCTTTTTGGACTATCTTTTCAGATCTGAGTTTTGTTTTGTTGGTGCGACCTCTCCATTTGATGTAACAATTTTAGATTTGGGTTTTGTTTGTTGGTGCAGCCTCTCTATTTGACGTAACAGTTTTAGATCTGAGTTTTGTTGGTGCAACCTCTCCATTTGATGTAACAGTTTCAAATCTGAGTTTGTTGGTCCAACCTCCCCATTTGGTGTAATAGTTTCAGATCTTAGTTTTGTTTGCTGCATTTGTCTTGTGATGATCTATACCTTGGAAAAACTGTTCCTAAGTCCTTATGATAGAGATCAAACCCTAGAGGTTTGATCCATGAACCTAAAACTATTTATGAGCATATTATAAAGGTTTTCATCCACACATGTGATAGGTATATCTTTCTTAGATCAAGGGGTAAGCTTGAGGTTTGTATTTTCACTCAAAATTTTTGTTTATACTCAGAATTTAATTAGATCTGTTTATTTATTTTTTCATATATGCCGATCTTGTGAACAAAAAAATAAAAAGGCATTATTTGTTTCTATTTTTCCCTAATTCTAACAATTTTCCTATGACTTTGACCAAGGCCACACTACTCTAGGAAGCCTCCTCACACCTTCTTGTGACCATTCTTCTTTCTATTCTTAGCCTATACCAAACATCACTAAACAACACAATGCCTGGAATCATACTAAGCTCTCTATTACTAAGTTCTTGTTATGGAAACTACATGATATGGAACTCAAAGCATAACTCGTATCTACAACCTATCGAACTCACTATGAAGCTTCTGTATGATTAGATTGGTATCATTATTAGGAAGATACAGTATGAAGATTAAGACTAATTGTCTTATTACCTGTATTATACCAATCTTATTGAGGCAATGACATCAATGAATACGGGAAAGGTGATTGCCTTGTTTCTCTAATAAGCTGCCATCACATGTTACCAATCATATTGCTTTCCCATATTCATGCCTATTCAATGGTAAACCTACTACTGGAACCAATCTAATTTGGCAATAGAGGTTATACAACCATTGCATGAATGATTTTCATTTAATTGATACTCATATGAACCAATATCATGGACTAGTAATACATGTATAGCCTTATTTACTCCTATTGTGTGATGTATGTATCCGATGAGTGAAATGAATATGGAATAAAGGGGCATTCACATTACCACATATAGGTGAATGGAAATAAGCTTACATCATATGTGTACAAATCTCCTTGTATCTCATATGTAGAAACACAAGTAAATCCCAGGAATCACTTCTATTACCATAAGTTGATAGGTATGAATATGGTATGATCAAAACAATATGCGTTCCATCTTCTTGAATAGGGATAGATCATTTCTTTGATGGACGTAGCCCATATTGGGTGAACCATGTATATATGTGTCTCTATTGTATTGTGTATCTCTTGTGTTTTATTTCTGCATCTGTTTTATATTATTGCTATGTGATCCTCTTTTTTCTAACAAGAAACACCAAACCATAAAGGTAAGAAATAAACTCATTAAGAGATACAGGAGAAGTGGTGGATAAAAAGGACCTAGTAGTGTAGGTCACCATTACATGAGGGGCTGGTCACTAGGAAAATAACTCCCCAAAACTACCTCCGTGTGCACATGTGCAATGTTACTAAAGTCTAGTGAATCTTAGTTACATGTATAAGTTCCCCACAAATTATGTTATAATGATCATCATTATGACACTAGCTACAAGATTACATCAATCCACTAGACAACATTAAAACACATTATAACATATCCCTCATCTATAAATAAAAAACCCAATGCATGCATCAATATGGATCTTTAAGTTTTGAAGCTAGCCATATGAATGCTTCTCCTGGTGCTATAAGGTTTGGAAGTTTCCCCGTTGACCTTAATCTAGATCTAAATAAACCCATTTTAGGTCACATCACAATGGAAAAGGGAATCTAGTAGCAGATGCAGGCTCACTTAACAATTGAGGAAGGAATTACAAAACATATCTCAATTAACTATATCCATGCTTGATTCATCCCTTTCAATCTTCCAAGAATAGACTAGCTCTTCTTGAGTAGAAAAAATCTTCATGTATTCTAAAGGACTTGAGGAGTAATCCACTAGAATTTATTCATCCATCAATCCATCCACATAATTTCCTTATTCCATACAATATATGCAAGAAGTATACTTCTTTCACACACACACAAGAAGTATACTTCTTACACACACACACACACAAAGGAAAAATCCATAACATTTTTATGTTGAAATAAAAATGGTAAAGTTACAGTCATAGTGCACTTTATGACTGTAACTTTACCATTTTTATTTCAACATAANATCCATAACATTTTTATGTTGAAATAAAAATGGTAAAGTTACAGTCATAAAGTGCACTATGACATGAAAGAAAAACTTAACAAGAATAGATCTTGATATTCTTCCAATATAATTGACTGACTTTGAAATCTAGTATCTCAAAATAAGTTGTCCCCAAACATATTACATCATAAGAAAAAAATCCTAGATAGGTGTTACATTTTGAACGTTTCAACCTGAAAACCATAATAAAATTATCCATTGCAACCTCTTGATATACAAAAAAAGAAAGTAGCAAAATTGTTCAAAACAAATAAGGAAATTGAATCCATGATCCAAAATGGATAGAGCTCATTTAAATAAATATCTGGAGACATGGGGTAGGGATTTTCCCCTTCCCTTTACTCTACCATGTTGATGGTATTATGCTATATCTCCAAAGATATTTTTGACAGGGAATCTACTAATTTGTTTTGCTCCTTATAGATGTGATAATAAGATATATGAGAGAATATTCCCTCCAACAAATTTATTTGGTTATAAATTGGATGGAAATAAATATTTTGTATTCTATGGTTCCCCAACATCTAATCTATAACCAAATTTGAGTAAGCAACAACCTATAATTAATCAATATTTCTTTCTACTGTAATTCTTATCAATGTTTCAAGTGCTTTCATTTTATCCCAATTGTTAGTACCTCCACACAAAGTAGCCTCAAAAGAAATGTTGGTTGAATAAAAAAAACAAAGTGCACCTATAGCCTTGCGTGTATTGGGTTTTTTTTAATAAGCCCTATAAAAAAATCCCCATGCTTTTGTTTTGTTAATCTCAAGTGTGCTTATATTCATCTAAGGTTTTGTCTAGCAAGGTACCTTGAGTCCTTAATAAGAGAACTTGATTTTATAGAAAACTTGGAGGTGGATATTAACTTGTCCTATAACATAATGACATTTCTAATTAACCAGAAGGCCCAAGAAACACCATAGAAAAATTTGGTGCTTTAATGCATGCGGAAATGACATCCTCCAAAATCATTTAATCTACATGATTATGCGGCCAAGGACTCATGGAGAAGGGCATCATTGGCACTATTCCATGAAGATGATTACAATGGAGAAAACTACTTGTTGAATTGACTCATAGTGTCGATTCATTTCAATTTGTATCTTACTTGCCTAGACATTTCATGCACACTTGCCCTAAATGGTCCAAGGGGTCAAAAATGCAAACCAACACTCAAAACGATATGCCATCAATTGAACAAAATTAGTTTCATTGGGGCCATCATCCTTGAGTAGTCATTGAGGTTGAATGTGTGAGATCTTGTTATTTAACCCCTAGATCCAAATTTGGTGCTTTAACACATGTGGAAATGACCTCATCCATTATTGTTTCTTATGCACATTTGCATGTCCAAGGACTCATAGAGAAGGGTGCTATTGGAAAAAGTCACATGGAGATGAATCTAATGGAGCATACTGCTTATTGAACCAACTCACAATTCTTTAGTTGTTTTGAGTTGTAGCTTGTTTACTTGGATAATTCAAGGACACTTTCCCTAAATGGTCCCGAGGGAAAAAATGCAACACATGACTAGGAACATCATGATATTAGTTGGAATAAGTGATTTTCATTGGGTACATCATCCCAAGTAGTCGTCGAGGCGGAATACAAGAGATCTCATGATTTGACCCCTAGATACAAATCCAGTGCTTTAATACATGTGCAAACAAGCTCATCCAAAATATTTTATTATTCATGCTTGTATGGTTAAGGACTTATGGAGAAGGGTGTCATTAAAATTTCTCTATGAAGATGAATCAAATGAAGCAAACTTCTCATATAAATGACTCATGGTTCTTGAGTTGTTTCAAGTTGTAGGTTGTTTGTGTGGACAATTTAGGGGCACTTTCCCTAGATGGTCCCATGGAAAAATAAATGAAAATAGTGGCTTGGAACAACATACCATTAGTTGTAGCTAGTGAGTTTCATTGTAACCATTTTCCTTGTAAGGTAATTGAGGTTGGAGACAAGAGACCTTGTGATTGACAATTGGATTTTTTTTTTTAAATACCTACATGACATTGGGATTGTGACTTATGGTAACATCGCTCCCATGGCACATACATTGGAGACATATAGCGGTCCGTCGGTTGAGCGACATTACCATACATCAAAATTGCGACGTATGGTAATGTCGCTCCCATGGCACATACGTCAGAGACATATAGCGGGTTGTCGGTTGAGAGCAGTTACCATATGTCAGAATTTCGACGTATGGCAATGTCGCTCCCATGGCACACACGTCAAAGATAAAATAGCTGAACGTCGGTTGAGTGACATTGCCATACGTCAGTATTAAGACGTATGGTAATGTCGCTCCCATAGAGTCCACGTAGTGGAGGCCGACGAAATGGGACGTCGAAATTCTTATGTCTCTGACGTCGCAGTAGCGACGACTATATGGGGTTTGGACATTCAAATCCGAGATGTCACGTGTCCGCATGAAACGTCGCAATAGAGACGGTAGCTATGGCATTAGAAAAGCAACATCATGTGAAACTAAGTTTGAGGGGGTCCGCTGGTTGTCATTCTCCCGACAATATAAAGTGGTAATTGCGTCGAACGCGCCGTCGAAATTTGACCCAAATGTACTAGTGACAAGGTTGTTCTCAGTTTTGGTGACTTTGAAAGACAAAATTGTCCTCATATTTTGATGATATTGTATTGGATGGGAGGGATGGTTTTTCCCCTAGGAGTTTTGATGTTAACAAGATTACAAAACTAAAATTGTGTCTCATGTGTATTCCTGATTCATCTCCGATCTTTTTGTGTATATGTTTTCAGTCAATAATTTTTAGTGTAAAATTGTTTAGTGATAACAAATAGGGTTTTACTGTTAGATCATTATGAATCAATTTTCAGAGCTGAAAATTAGTCACATAGAGTTGCATGTGAAAATTGACAAAGATAAGCCACCCAAGGGTAGGACATCATGCTTCTAAGGTGCCACCTCACCCCCAAATCAAGCAAAAGTGTGTGGTCTCAAGCCCACAACACCACCAAGTGAAAAAAAAAACACCAAATGAACACATTAATGTGTGACATCATGTTGCAAAAGAGGGACGTTTGGGCATGGGAGGGTGACATCATCTTCTCTTCATGGTTTCAGGCCATGTCCATGTGCTAGGGACATCATCCAAGGTGAAACTCTCATCATCCTAGGCCTCCAATATGGGGGGTGTAGCACCCATCCACTGGGATTTCATGCCCCTATGAAAGTCCAAGTGGCCTAGTCCCTTCATGAATGAATTTCACAGGGCAAGGTCCTGCAAAGACAAGCAAATATGCCTTCCAAGGGTCCACAAGTCACATGAATCATGCCAGTTAAGCCACATTTAATAAAAGAACCACCTGAACAAGTGTATTAAGTCCCCCTTTTCAAACCAAACAAATGCTCAAATACCTTATAAACTTTGCCAAATTTAGGTATGGGAGGGGTGTCATGGTGCCCTATTAGGTAGGACAATCCACAAGTCAAGGAATGTTTCCCAAGAAGACTCTCTCTAGACCATGTAGTGAGTATTAGGTGGATTAGGGGAAGTAAGCTTGGGCATGTGGTTCTTGACATATCAAGGGATCATATTGTCTCATTTATGGGTGCCTTTGTGGAGGGTGTGTTGCAGCCCTTCGTTTGAAATGCAACATTTTTTTAAGCCCTTTATTTGCAAAACGAGAACTCTAGCCCAAAAAACCCATATTTTTTCATAAAAAACATAAAAATCAACCCCCAAATAAAAAAGTGTTGCTACCAGTAGCACCATTTTTCCAAACGGGGTCAAAATTACAACATTTTCAAACATGGCCTTCAAAACTCAAACAATAGCTTAGAAAAAACCTTAAAATGAACACCTAAATAAAAAAATGATGTTACATAATTTTTTTTTTCAAAATGTTAAAATTTTAGATAATTTGAAATCGTATTTTTAGCAGTTGGTACCATTAAAACCAAAACTTCAACATCAACCATCAAATTGAAAATTACTTCTACCGGTAGCACCCATTCTAAAATTGGGGTATTAAAATGACACATTTTTTAAAGTGGTAAAATAAATCATTATCACTGTAAACAAAATCATAAAATCAACCCTTAAATGCTTACTTTTAAAATCTTAGTTTATCACTCCAAGAACAAGATAATACATAATTCCATGAAAACAATACATTTAAAAATATATATTCAAAACCCAAATTTGAAAAAAAACCATAAAAAAGGTGAAAAAAAAACTAAAAAAAATTAAAATTTCCACGTAATTATATATATATATATATATATATAATGATAAAAAATCCCTTGAAACTTAAAAAAAAATATGAAAAAAAAACCAAAAAAAATACTAAAAACAA
>JASDQU010101924.1:18968-39539 GCA_032191745.1 Picea mariana
ATAATAATAATAACAAAATAATAATAACTCCGGTTAGTACGAATAAAAGAAGTATCAGAGCTATCTACTTTGTGGTTCAGTACTACCTCAAGGGAAATGAAAGAGTAACAGAAATGTTGCATTCACCCAGTAAATCACCATTTGTTGAGTACTCAACACACCCTAAAAGTTCTGTGACCATTTCCTTTTGGGTACCACCCTTTAGTTTACTTTTGATTGTTTTCGCCTCGGTATGAAACTAATCCTCCACTTATCTTATATGTTTCACATTCTAATTTATTAAAAGTCCACTCAAGCATACACCGAAGAATCGTCTTAACTCTAAAGAGTCTTAACAACTACTCAAGGAATCGGTGACCCAAACTTTTCCCCGACTCACAAGAAAATTTCGGCATCGGCGAAAGATTAAGGTGGCGAAAATCATTGGGAAGCCAAAGTAGCCGAGTGCCAACCTTCATCGATGTTGGATGATGAAAGTGTTTCTTTCCTATGAATAAAACCTCAGGAAGGATTTTGTCGATGGGTGATCCACTCGGTTTCGGAAAAAAGATGCAGTAGTAAGTATCGCGCGAAAGGAAAAGTGACATCGTCGATTGCCGACTCTCGAAACGTTTTCGAAGATGAAAGATTAGGAAGATAGTGACCTCCTGATAAGATGCATGCCTGAACTTTCTCCCAATCACCAATATCATCGGCATCAGAAGTTTCATCAAAGAGCATATCAATGTAAGTACACAAGGTTACTAGCCGAACCCAGATCTATTCGTCGGTCGACGTGATGTGACGAGACGTGTTAACTCCTGAGTGTGTTAAGTATGTTGCATTTACGATTATCGATTAATTCATGGATCACACATTAGTTACTAAATCATGCGTGAATCAAAAGGAACCATTAAACTCACCAATACGATGCACCTCCATCCGCGCCTCCGTCATCAGCTAGTCAGCATTTATCCGCATAAATTCAATAGTGGTTTATTTTGAATTTGCATTCATTAGTCGTATTAACTAATCAATGTGACTGACAATATCTCCCCAGTTATTTTTCTTTTCGAGTCATTGTGTATGATCCCATTCTACATAGCAAGGAGTTTGGAACAAACAAAAGAGAAGAACTAAATAATCCAAAGGAAGCATCCAAAGTCCAGTGAGTATTAAACGGTTTTCTTAGCAAGCATTACAGGTATGGGTTCGCTTACCGGTTTATGCTCCATTTTATATATTCTCACCCAACGCTGCTATGTATACATGTTTAAAGGGAGTTTTTGATTGCAGGTACAATGCCTCTGATGAAGCCATCTACCAGGAAATCACCAAGGGCGCCAAAGCTGCAAAAATCAGAAGTAGGAGAGCGCTCATCACCAGTAGTTACAAGACAATTGGAGTTCGCTCCCAAGACGGTGTCCTTCATTAAGGCGATCACCAAGGAACTCTTTGTCTAGCCCCCAGATTTTGGAGATATAGAGGCAAGCATCGAAGCAAAGACAAATTTTCCTTGCTAGGAAGAGATCTTCAAGAAAATCAAGAAAGAAGAGCCCATCGAATATACTCCACATAGCGATCCTGATACAGGGAAACTTGATGACGAGGTCCTCCCAAATATTCGCAGGGCTTATCTGCACATGATGGCAAGACGATCTACAGTTTTCCCTTGCATTGAGCTCCTGAAATGGCTCATTGACCACACCAATGCACCAAAATGCTTGATTAATGATGATAACGGTGAATGCGTCAAGGTCTTCCTACCATCAAAGGTTCAGAGTTACTACAAGCTCAATGATTCCAGAGAAAAGTTGAGCACTGATTTCATTCTAAGTTTCTATACATCACATGATACCAGCAAGATCCTGGTGTCTTGGTGAAGAGAAGACAAAAAATTCACGAACCGAACTGTTGGTTGGTACCCAACAACCAATCTCAGGGAACCATACATATATCTCATGGCCCTACTCTACAAGTTACATGGGGAGAAAGATTGTTCCCAGTTTTTAGAGGCTTGGATGCCTCTAGATTTTACAATCGCCATTTCAAGCATGGGTTTCAATTAGGGTGCCATCATCTCCAAACAGCTAAGCACCTGCATAAGATAGGCTCAGGTGTCGAAGGAGGGAGATACCCCCGCCTTCTACATGGCCTCGTATCTACTAGACGTCGTTTGCGCTAGGAACGCTTTCACCAGGATGAATCTGAATTGGCACCCTTCAAAGCTGGCAGTCCATGTATACTTTATCATCCTATGGGAAAACAGGTACAATAAATCCTATGCTCTTATCTGTGATCAGTTTATTGCCTTCATTTACCTCTTTCTCTTTAGAAGAGAATTCCCTAGATTGTCAGATGAGGCAAAGAAATTTATAGCCAAAATTGGTCACTGGTACTTATATGAACGGGAAACCTACATCAGAGTTTTAGGCGCCACAGGGGCACCCCACTTATTGCCCATTTATGTTCCCAACCGGCTAGTGTTAGGATAAATTTGCTATCAAACCATCTTGCAAGGATACATTGCAACTTTAGTAAAATACAAGAAGCGGGCTTTCATAATGTACAGGTTTCATATTGGCTTCTGTCTGGTCAAAGATACTACACATGCTAAACAACTTGGGTTGGTCAATTGGAATTTTGGTTCCAAACTAGTCATTTTCGCAAACACAATCCCAAGGGATTAGTTATGCAGCACGCGTCGCAGGTGTCATCCTGTTGGCCCTATGCACATGACCAGTTCGAGGATGCAATTTTCATCAAGAATGCTCAAGACTGGAATATGGTGGCGTCCAAGAAAGATGACCCTCAAGGAACCAGTTTTAGGGCTATGAGCTATGAAGAGCAGGCAACATTTTTGGAGCAGGTGGTTCAAGAAATTAGCCGATGCGCTGAAGGGGTAGCAGCATATGAATTGAATGAAGGAGTGAGTGATTCCCTAGAAGACACTGAGGCTACAGGAGCTCATCAAGAATCCCCGGTACAAATCAGGTATCCCCCCGAAGATCAAACTACACAAGAAAGGGGTGCACTTTTATACAAGCAATCTCATCTACTAATGAAGCGGATGTAGGATAACCCACATCTTGTCATAAGTCCTGTGATTTCAACTACCGTCCAAAGAGTCCCGACAGAGCCAAATGATCCTGGTCTCACAGTCACCGACGGCACCAATGGGTCAAGCAATCCCGAATCTATGATATCGCCAATTGATCCCTCAGAAGAAGGAACAAATCAACCAGATATGGGTCGGGTGTCGATAGAAACAAAAGTGACTAACCCCTTGAGCACGCTTATACATATATACAGCGACGAAGTGAGCCCAGAGCCCTCTCATGGTACCCCGGTGCACGTCCAAGAAGAAGAAAGTCTCGAAAATACCTCTTCCCCAAGTCCTGAAAAGACCTCTTCCCCTGGGCCAGAGGATCAAGACAAGGAGGTCCCACAAAAGGAAGCAGAAGTTGAAGGAGATCTCGATACAAGGGAGTCTGATGAATCGAAAGCAAATACAGGACCCGGTGATAACCCTTTGCAAAAGGAAGTTGGTAGTTCTATGGTCGACGAGCAAGTAAGTAACGAGTCTATGCCCAATACCTATACTCTGCCCAATACTCAAATCTCTGATGAGAAATAAGCAGAAGTCGGATCTACAGAGTTGAATGAGGAAGTTAGAGAGCCCATTATTGAACAAATATATATCGCGGGAAGCCTGAGAAACAACCTCACATGGGTCGATAATAGATACCAGACCTGGTGGACGAGGTAGTAGACATCTATGCAATATCTTATGATCAAAAGAGAATGGCCATCGTTCAAACGACGGCAAAAAAGAGAAGGATCACCTTGGGTCACTCCATCTTAGTAACCACAGAGGAAAAATTAATCAACACAGCAGATGCTTGTGCATCTGAATTGATTGGCGTGGGAAAATCCCTCTTTGATGCCGCCCAAGATAAAGCCAGGAGGGATGAAAAGGAATTAGTCACCACCCTAAAAGAGCTCAAACATGTTCGCCATTTGGTCGAGTACTACAAAAGTGCTACGCAAACCACTGTGTATCTAAGAAGTGAGTTCAACAAAGTTTATAGTGAGTTCAAGAAAGAAAGGCACCTATTGAACACGAACATAGTTGAGTTCCAAGAAGGCACTCTTATGGCACTTGCAACGTGTAAGGAGATGGAGTGATGGCATGAAAAGGCACAGCAGGTGGTAGAAAGACTTGAATATATTGAGGCAATCCAGTAGGGCCAAGAATAGGAGAGACATGGCATTTGGCTGGTAAGAAAAAAAAGTCTCAATTGCATGAATAAATCTATCGAATACTGGGCTAAGATGTCTAGGGACCCGCACCGAAAAATCCAACAACAATGGGCCAAGTGCAAGAAACACTGGGGTAAAATTAATAAAGTAATGAAGGATGTTGGTCTCCCCAAGTTCCGCACCCCCAATGAATTTATCGACCTAAGTGGTGTGCTCAAGATACATGTTGAGAAGGACTTTCTATGGACCATAGAGTGTGCAAGGGTCACCGATGCAAAACCAAGGCTAGTGCAGCAATTTGCAGAACACCCAATCAGAGCTCAGGTCATGTTACAACAGCTGAAATTCAGTTTGGTGAAGTAACGAGCGCACGCAGTGGATATCAGAGGAGTATATGTTGCCCCTATGGAACAACATAGGTTCCCATGGGCTTAGACCTGTGAAGATTTATTTATCAGATGGTCTGAATATGAAAAAAGTCACCCTTTTCAAGGGACATCCCGGGTGGACTCTTAAAGAAACTGTTGGATGATCACACCACATGGTGGTTTTTGTTTATCTTGAACTATATTTAGTTGTTAATTACAGTTAAACTTGATATTATAAATAGAGACATCGACCAAGAAATGAGGTTCGATGGTTGTTGTAAGAACTCTTTCTTTTGGTTGTTGATAATTATTTTGAGACTACTATGAATTGAGAAGTCCTTCTGGACCAAAGACAATCTATTTTCATCAGATGTATGTGATTGGAGTTGGAGAAGAATTACTTTCTTTCCTGTTCCATGAATGATGCAGTAAATGAGTAAGAGAAATTAATTCTTTTGTCAAGTTATCTGGTGCAATGTTTTGATGTTCTTTTCTTTAATGATGAAGATAAATCGTTGTGTTGCTATGTGATGAATGTTATGGTAGACGAATTATTTTTCTTGCCGTGATCTTGATTTACATATGTGTTTTCTTTCTGTTAATTATTTTTCTCAGACAGTAATTGGATGCTCATCTGGTTAATGTATTAGTACTAGGCCCTGTGGCATAGAATCATTGTATGCATGTTTGAGCAGCGGGTTATCCCAAGCTCGACCTCTTCTCAATAGTTAAAAAAAAATTCCTATCATTTGTCAAGTTGGTTTATACTGTCTTGCATCTCTCATACCAGCCCTACCCAAGAGAAACACGGAAAAATAATTGTATTAACTGAAGGAAGAGCCTTCACCAGAAAACACAAATCCCACCGATTTTGGCTAGATCGCGAGATCTGGAGAACCATTCCAGTCCAAATGTTGCAGAGTCTAATTGGGCCTCAATGGCGGATTTGGTTCCTGCTGTTGAGTCAAGGGATTTAGGCCCCATCAACAGGTAGGAAGGTACTACACGTGTATTGTTTTCTGCTGCACCATGTCTCTGATGTAGTGATAATTTATCTCAATTTGTTTCGATCTATCATGAAACATAGGGTTCTCAGAGAGCTTCACACAACTCTAGTTATCACAATGAATAGTAGTAGGATCCATCTCATGATCAAATAAATATGTCATAATTTTTCGAAACCATACTGCTTCACAGAATGCCACATTCAATGCTATCTACTATGCTTCTGCAGTACTCAATGCCATAGAGATTTTTTTCCTACTTCACTAGGAAACCATGGCAGACCCTAAAGTAAAGAAACAACTGGAGGTGCTCTTCTGGTCCACTGTGCTCCCTGCCCAATCGACATCGCCATATCCCTGCAATCTCAAGTCTGCATTGGAGGCATATCTCAGGCCATATCCAACTATCCCTCATAGGTAGCTCAATACATGTTTTGTTGATATCCAGTGAGTTTGTCTCACTTGACTCATGAACTGGCTAAGCACATTCACTGAATATCATATATCAAGTCTGGTGTTAACTAGATACATTAGTGATCCAATCAGTTGTCTATACAAGTGTGGATCAACTCTCCTGAATCAGCATCACTCACTTCTTCAAATCCATCACCATCGGTGTAGGCA
Organism: Picea mariana; assembly: GCA_032191745.1. Classification (NCBI taxonomy): domain Eukaryota; kingdom Viridiplantae; phylum Streptophyta; class Pinopsida; order Pinales; family Pinaceae; genus Picea; species Picea mariana. The sequence goes on from JASDQU010101924.1 coordinate 25,207, forward strand.
TGGATTTGCATTATGTCATACCGAACTTTTTCAATATCTCCAAAATATATTTTCCTTGACTCGGGAAAATCTCATCTCTCCTTTGCCATACTTCTAGTCCCAAGAAGTAATGCATCAAGTCTAAATCCTTCATCTCAAATTTATCAGTCAATGCTTGTTTGCATTCAGAAATGAGTCTCTCTGAACCAGTGAGGAAAAGGTTGTCCACATATAGGACCAATATTAAGCACTCATTTCCATCAATGTGATGATATAGATTTGGATCAGCATCACTCTTGCTAAAACCCAAAATCATCAACAATCCATCCATTTTCTCGTACCAAGCATGGGGTTCTTTCTTTAGTCCATACAGGACTTTCTTCAACCTGCACACATGAGATTTTTCATTTTGTATAATGAATCCTTCGGGCTTCTCGATATAAAATTCTTCCTCAATTTCACCATTGAGAAAGGTTGTCATTACATCCATCTGATTTAGTTTCCAACCCATGGATGCAACTAGTGCAATGAAAGAACGGATGGAAGTGTATCGGGATACTAGAGCAAATGTCTCATCATAGTCAACTCCCTCTACTTGTGAGAACCCTCTGGCTACAAATCTATCTTTGTATTTCTCGATGCTTTCATTGGTTGCATGCTTGATTTTATAAATCCATTTGGAAGTCACTACAGACTTTCCCTCTGGTCTCATAACAATATCCCATACATCATTTTTCAATATAGATTGATATTCTTTTGTCATGGAATCTTGCCATACCTGTTCACATGAAGCTTCTCCATGACAAGAAGGATCATAGTCGATGATGTGGCTCATGGCTGAAAGGTATCTTGAGAATATCTTTTGTCTCTTTCTCTCTCTGTATGTCCCTTGAGGGGTTGTATGTCCCCCTTCTTCCTGTGGAGTTTGTCAAGCCCAAGAAGGCCTTTTATGTCCTACTGCAATATCTCTAAGAATTTCAATTGGAGAAACTGGATCAGCTGGAACAATTGGGAATTGGGTCAACTAGAACAATTGGATCAATTGGAATAATGTATGTCTCATTCTGAACTGCTTAAGGGGGAGAAGGCATTGTCTCATTGTCAATTTCCATATGAGATTCTCTGGATCTTTAGAAGGCTATCTCTTCCTCAAAGGTAACATATTTTCTTATCTCAATCTGTCTCTGACCAAGAATGTAGATATGATATGCCTTTGAAGATTCATTGTATCCCACAAAAGTACCCTTTCTCCCTGAAGGGTCTAGCTTGTATCTCTTCTCTTTGGGTACATGAAAATATACTGGGCACCCACATATCCTGAAGTGTCCAATCTTAGGCTTCACTCTGTTGAAGGATTCTTCTAGAGTTATGTTCTTCAAGATCTGATGAGGACTCATGTTCTGAACACACATTGTTTTCATACATGCTTATTCCCATAGATTCATAGGTAGACTCTGATCATGTATCATTTCTTTGGTTTCCTCGATGATAGTTATGTTATTCTCTGCAACCCCATTTTTCTTAGGGTTGTAATGAAATGTGAACTCCCTCTTGATCCCTGCTTCAATACAAAAATTTCTAAAATCCTTGGAGGTGTATTCTCCTTGATTATCTAATCTTAGTACCTTGATCTTTCTTCCAGTTAGCTTCTCAACCTAAGCTTTGAATTCTTGAATTTTGCCAGAAATACATCCTTGTTCTTCAAGAAGTAAATCCAAGTTTTCCAAGAGTGATCATCTATTAAGAGTACATAGTACAAGTACCCATTCAGAGATGCAACAGTCATTGGACCACATAAATCTGAATGTATCAAGTCCAATATTTCCTTGGATCTATTATCATTGCTCAAGAAGGACCCTTTAACATTCTTTCCAAGGGCAAAACCTTTGCAAACACCTTTATGTTGAATATGTATCTCTGGAAGGCTTGTTACCATTTTCCCTAGAGATGGGAGAGCTCTATAATGAATGTGAGCAAGTCTTCTATGTCATAGCTCACTCAAGATGATAGTGTCATGTAACAGGGCCTGGATTGGTCTGATGGTTAATATGTACAAGTTTCTTTCTTGAACACCAATTACTTTGGAAGAATTTATATGTGAGTCTTTGTGCCATGCAAGAAATCTTCCTTCTGAAAAGGTAACTTTGTAGCCTTTGTCTTCCAAGGAAGAAATGGAGACAAGGTTCCTCTTCATCCCAGGTACATATAGTACTTCACTTATTTGAAGATGCATATCTGAATCTAGTTGGAAGGTAGAAGTTCCAACCCCTTTCACATTATATCTGGCATCTTCTCCAAGGACAACATGTAGATGTGTCTCTTTCTCAACAAAATTTGTCAGGTGATCTCTAAAACCGGTCATGTGCCTAGAGGCACGTCTGTCAATTAACCAAGTGTTATCATTGGTAGGGACCATACCTGAGAGTGTTGAGATGTTTATGTATTCATCTCCTTGAAATCTTGGCTTCCAGGAATTGATTTTGCTTTATCCACCAAGCTTTTCTCCCATCATGATTATGTTCATCATATTTTTAGATTCTTCACAAACCCTTGTCAAACGGGCTAGAAAATCTAACGGATAGGCTAGGCTAGAACTTTTAGGTTTTCTTGGGCTTATGACTACCAATAATAATCCTTTAAATATGGGAGAACATTGGTGAGCTGAAGAGCTCCTTCAATGAGTTGCAGAAACCCTAATTCTAAAATTTCTGTAGAAAATTGTGAAACCCTAGAAACCCTAGGGCCAAAAAAATAAAAATGATCAGAAATTCAATTTTAAGCTTGTTGGAGGTGTGTTGAAGGAGGTTGTACCATCATATTCACTTTTTAGCCCAAAATTCCAAGTATCAAGTGCTAAAACACCTCAGAAAGGAAGGTTGTATGGAATTTCTGGAAACCCTAGGAGGGTTGTACAGTTTTGCAGAAGTGAGAGGATGACTGGTAATTTCTTGTGAAATGGGTTCTTCAAGACCTATGCTCTGATACCATGTTGATTTTTCAATAATATAGTCTCAAGCATGAATTTCATTTCATTTTTATCATTTTACTTGAACCATAGACATTTGCAGTTTCGCCATTAACAATTTGTTGCAGCAATCAAGATCACAAGAAGAAAACACCATGCACAAGTACACCAGAAGTATCCTGGGAAACCCTTCTCAACAAGGGAAGAAAACGCAACCAATCCTTTGCTATATTATTCAAGATAAATACCTCCCACACCATAAACCTATCATACAAAAGGGTGCTCACAAACCCTAGAAGACTAGCACCCAAGAGAGGTGTGCACTTCAACCCAAGAACAAGTACTTGCTGAAATTTCCAAACTCACACTTGTGTTATGATTCCTAAATGGGGAATTTACCTTTATTTATATTAGATTGGACATATCAAAAGTAGTGTCTATTGGAAAAATAGCGTCGACCTCACTAACTCACAATATAATTAATAATTACCACATTAATTATCTTTCACTTTATGGTGGGGCCGACCTGTACCCTTTACATCACAAATAGGGTTATCAGTAAGTCTGACTCTTGGATAATATAGCAAGGGATATCATACACCCACTAGTACTAAGCCACTAGGGGCACATCCATCTGTTCTCAACCATAGGTATGTCCACATCTCTATCTCACTATGTCTCACAAGAGAATAACACTCACTAGTGCTCAGCCACTAGGATCACGTTCACCTATTCTCAGCCATAGGCACGTCCTACTCAGCAAATATCATTCTCACTGCATATCATAGGAGAATCATCTAGAGTATCACATCATCTCATCTCTCTACATAGAGGAGACTAGTACATTGTTTCATCTCCGTCTCAAAGAGAACGACACACCCAACTCATGGGATTCCTCACCCCACACAGGGGCACACAACGTTTCATCTCTGTCTCAAATAGAACAACACACCAAACTCATGGGATTCCTCACCCCACATAGGGGCACACAACATTCCATCTTCGTCTCAGAGAGGAACCACACACCCATCTCATGGGCTCTCTCTCAGGCCGACTCACTCAGACTGTGTCTTGGAGGATGTATCACGCAGCTATAATCATCAACAGCAGTATGGATGGTTGTTGTGGACAGTATATGTCCATGGAATATAGTGTGTACAATCATAATGGAATATATAAAGAAGGTTTTTTTTTTCATATTATTTAAGAATTTCCTATCAAAGCATAACTATTTACTTTTAAAATAGAAGCTAAAATATATACATCTAGGTATACAACTATGTAAAAAATGAGTAGTAATAATAACAAAAAAGAGATTTGTAAGTGAAACAATTGAACGTCATTAATATACTTTGGAGTTGTTCTCCTCTCCTGTATTTGATGTATACTTGTTCTACATGGGAGTTTATATGCTTTGGTGGTATCAAGGCCTAGCTTGGGAGTTGAATCCATAGCTAATTCCTATAGTTGGGTGGTGAGTTTCTCCTCGGTACTACAGTTTGGTGAAAAATCATTTGATTGCAAATAAGTATTTTTAATTATCCTTGTAGAATGATTCTATTTGTGTCATGTTATGTGGTTCCCTGAATTCAGTTAACAAGATATGAATTCTCTAGGTTACAATGGTTAATTGGAGGATAATCTCATGTGAATCATGCATGTGGTTAATTCTTTGTGTTGTAATCGTGATATATTATAGGATGCTTAGGAATTATGCCAAGGCATCTCAAAACCTACTTTAGGCCACAAGATAGCTCTTGGACCAGAGGGATCTCCCTCATCAAATTCAATAAAGATTCCTACTTACTGTCACTAAGCAACAACTCACAGCATTAAGCTCAAAATACCAAATTTAAATGATAGAGAAAAGGATAAATAGGGTTGAGGATAAAATGATAGTAGACTATAAATAAATACTATAAATATATCAGACTAAAGGCCTTTCCATTTGGCACATAGTCTCATTCAGCAGATCACAATATATGGTAATGTTAGGTGGAATAAAAGAGAAGAACATTTAATCTTGATTTGGAAATGAGTAAGGAAGTCACTGCAAAATTGAGATGAAGAAAGAATGGTTTGTTGGTCATATAAACAATGAATTCAGTAAATGAATAAGTGCAAGAGTTGAGCATGATAATGAATTCAACATTATTACACTTATTAAGTAACTTGCAGGTGTATGAAAATGAATTCAACAATCCATGGCTTCAACCAACATTGCCACTTGAATAAATATATTAATGCATAGGAAAAATATTTTACAAGATAGTTTCTCACAATCAATCATTAGAAAATGACCCCACATACTTGGTACCTAGTTTATACCTAGTTTATACTTGGTACTAACTAGGTATAAACTAGCACTTGTAAGGGTAGGTCACCGAGGGAATGTTTAGAAGAGAAGGGGATCCCTTGTGAAAATGAAACCTGGTTGGAAAGGTACCTAATAAACCTGCAGAATCCTTGATCTCAATGGGAAGAGGGCAACTTTTTTTGTTGTCATAGGAGGAAGGAGAGTAACCTTCCTGGATCATTCTAAATTTAGAAACCAACTGAATAATTCCCTTGTGATATCATGGCTTGGAACGGGGGTGGCGTGTTGTAGGAAGGCACTCTGTAGCATGACCTAAGGTTTGGAGGAAAGGCATCCTCTTTCGGTCAGTTAGTTGCTTGTCACATTTACTTAACAGAGAAGTGTATAAATTGGCTTCTAATACTTTAAACATGTTGTTTATGGTTTTATTATTGAATGTGAAAAACATGCATGAAATGGTTGAATTCTTTAGTGAAATCGAATGTGATTGTTTTTTTTTTATGTCAAGTTGATAACTCATGAAAATTAGTGCTCACTATATGGATGACATGTGGTTCAAAGAGTCTTGCAATATTGAAAGGAAAGTTTCCAAGATATGGACATAATATTCAGTTGAAGGGTGTTTGGAATACCCTTATCCTAGGAGAGTCCTTGTATGGATGAAAATGGATTTAATCATGAGAGATCATACAGTGCTTAGGTGAAAATATTGCAAGGTATGCAAGAACTCCACTTCGATGAAGTTAGAAATCCTCGTGGTATCAGAGTAATTCCAAAATCTTGAATACCTAGTAAAGCTCTTAATGGATCCCTAAAACTGACTAAGTCCCAATTTTGGACCGTTCTCCAGAAGAAAACCTTGTGTTAAATTGGGGAAGATCCCAGCCGTCAATTTTGTGTGGTGAATGGATCTCATCCTTATATTGGAAGGTGGGATCATCAGAAGTTTTGATTCATGGAGTCGGAAGAAAGAGAGAGCCTGATGATGAAAAATTCCTCGAGCATCATTATCCATTGATTGATGTGAAGGGTAGATCAGGACCATTCGTCGATAAATTCAATCCATTGAAGTGACCAAGAGTTGGAGCGAGGAGCTCCAACAATGACAAATATCTGAGGAAAGAATGAGGACCATTGATCGGTATATATGTGAGATTAAATATCATTTGTAGGATGTCACAAGCCCCACTTAAGCAAGGAAAAATGGGAAATGGTGTCATGCTGATAAGGATTCCAAGTTGGCATCCAACATGCCTCAAGGGGTGACGTGTTGATATTTGAATAGTCAATGGGACAAGAGTGGACCAGGTGGGAATAGAAGTCTTTAGGTCTTCACCTTAAACCTAGATCATCAAATATGTAGGTCAATAGATCCCAATCATTAATTGGAGGATGTATGATAGAATTTCAGAGTGAGGATAGGAAGTTAAGTCGATGAGAATGAGGATCTCAAGGTAAAATGAAAGTCATTGATCGACAGGTGGGAAAAATAAATCTTAGTCGTAGATTTGTTGTAGGTCCTACAAGTTCACCCTAGGAGAGATTAATGGGTGAACGTTAATTTAGAAGAATTGACGTGACCAGAACCATTAGTTGTCAAGGTCTGAGAGCGATTGGATCTGGGTATAAAACTGTTATGGAAGTTCATCATCGGATATTGATAGTTGGGGTTACTCATATATACAAAGGAGGAGAACCCTGACGATGACGAAAATAGGCCCAAGTGATCAAAGTCATTAATCCGATATGCTCGATGGGTCGGGTGGAAAGTGTCAGGTCAGAGTCTAAATCATTGTCACATTGGGTGGTTCTAGTGACAGGGAACCATGTGGATGCCACATGGTGATGAGGTGGAATTGTCCACTGGGAGTCCAAAAAAAAACTTTGAAAGGATGTAAATTTTGGTCTAGATATTGGCTTTGAGCATGGTTATAGTTGTTGGAAATATGTTTATGAGCATAATCCACCTATGAGATATATTATCGAGAAGGAACTGATTTAAAGAAGAATAAGTTTAGATACCCCACAATCCTAACCGATGGTTAGGGGGTTGGGTGTGTTACAGAGTGGTATCAGAGAAGATTTCAAACTCTAGGCTTGAATGGGTCACCAAGGTCACTTAAACTTGTTTAAGAAAGATTTTACTTTCTAAGAATTCATGATATGATGATTGATATATGTGATGGCTAACAATGTTTTGCTACTTCAACACGTAGGCTAGTGGAAGTGAATGGTGCAACTCAACATGGAAGACACATCACACTTCAAAGATGAGGAACCGAATGGTCAGAGGAATAGGGAAACCCCTCTTGATTTAGTGGCCATTGTTAGAATCTTGAAGGAAGATAATAAAAGGCTCATGAGGGCCCAGGATGAGTAGGAAGAGTTGAATGCAATGCAGCTACAAAGCTTGTCTCAAATCCAAAAGCATATGTAACAAGGCCCCAATAATGCAGAGTTGCAGCAATTGGAAAGGTTGAGAACCCCTTCAGATTCCCAAATGCATGGACTATACCATAGCGATGTGGGGAAGAGTTCTTCCAAGAAAAGGCATCAAAACGTTTAGAAAATAAAATCTAGTGGAACCATTTCCACAGAGACATATAGCAAGAAGATTTCTTTCGAAGAGTTTTCCAACAGTGGTATTGGATCGAGTGTTCCAAAGAAAAAAAATAGGTTCTCGTTGAATTCTCTGACTGAATAATTCAAGAAGGCTAAACCACCTACCTTCAATGGAGAAATTGAGAAGGGAGAAGAAGTCGAGGTTTGGTTGTTGGGTTTGATGAAGTACTTTCAAGTACACAATTATTCTGAAAACACTAAGGCAAGGATTATCATCTTCAACCTAAATGGAGGAGCTTCCATATGGTGGGAATATCTCAAGGATCTCAATGGATTGAAAGAAAGAAAACTGACCTGGAAGAAGTTTGAGAGGTATTTTAGAAAATCATACCTATCATAGAAATACTACGATGAAAAAATTAAGGAATTCCATGAACATTAGCTGGGAAAACTTACTATGGATGCCTATGTCAAGATATTTGTGGATGCTTATGCCTGGAGGCTAAGTTTTTTTATGATCAGTCTAAGCACAAAAAAGATACTTTTAAATATTAGAAAAGGAAGGACAATAGTGGATTCCAGAAGAATGGATTCATGTCTTTTCCAAAGAAAGGTGTACAGTTTGGCCAGCCAAGCAGAAGTGTACAACAATAGAATTTTCCATCACAAAGTGGAAATAGGCCAGCAGAATAGGAAAGAGAAAAGGTAGAGAAACCAAAGAAAAGGCCTCTATAGTTTTGTGGTTTTGAAGAACCACACTTGTTGAGGGATTGTCCTCATAGAAAACACAATAGCAAGAATTTGTATCATGTCCAGAAAGTGACCATAGTCAATGATGTGGCCAAGAGTGTGCTAAAGATATATGAAACTATGGAAAATCATCAAGAAGACCACCAAGCTTTTGTAGTAGAGATGTAAGGTATAATTTCCAAGCAACCCATTTCTATTTTAATTGACCCTTGATCTAATATTAGTTATAATGTCTCACCTCAAGTTGTTGAAGCATGTACCTTACAAAGAAATAAGCATGCAAGGTCATGGTTAGTTCAATTAGCCACAGGAACTAAGAGAAAAGTGGTTGAGGTCATAGAAGCATGTCCATTTGAGATAAGTGGACTATGTACATTAGAATCATTGAATATCCTACCTTTAGGATCATATGGCATGCTACTAGGCATGGATTGGATAGCCGCCCATAAGGAAAAACTGAACTGTTATGAGAAAACTTTGGAATGTGAAGATGAAGAAGGTAAAGCAATAGTTTTGCAAGGAATTCATAAACCAGTTTCAATTAGGAAATTATCATCATTGCAACTTAAGAAGTTCAGTTGGAAAGGGTTCCCCTTGTATGCTATACAAGTTCTTAGCTTAGCATAAGACAAGGAGATGAAGATTGAAGATCACCCTGTCTTGTAGAAATTCAAATATGTGTTTTCAGAGGAGGTGCCTGGACTGCCTCCAAAGAGAGATCTTTATTTTTCAATAGATATTGTACCCAGGGAGATACCAACATCAAAAGTACCATATAGGATGAGCACGCTCGAATCGATGGAGCTAAAGGTACAACTCAAGTATATGTTGCATAAAGGTTATATCATGTCGAGTGTATGGTGTTAACGCTCTGTAAATTCCCAGAGGTTGTCAGGAAAGAAGAAATCTACGAGAGGTAACTTTATCCAACCACTTCGAAACTGGAATCTAGCCCTACCAGTTCCAGAGAGGGATCTCTCTGTATGATTTAGCTATGTTCTAAATTTAAGATATTATGCTAGTTAAATAAAATAAGATTGATTGGTTTGTTGTTGTTTTTGTTAAGTTGGCTGAAAAGGGTTTTACGCATCCATTGGGCTATGGGGTCTGTATTATAAAGATAGAAATCTAAACCAGAAACAAAAGATTCTTTTCACAGGGCAATATAATGCATTCGTTGGATTCTTTAGCAGTAAAGTGATGAATAGCAGAAAAGATGAGAATATCAATTAAAGTAAAGAAGCATTTAAGAATTTCTTCACTGTAATATTAGAAGATAAACACTAAAATCTTTCAAAGTCTGAAACAAAGAATACAAAGATAAATCCTGCAACATGCATTACTTTTAAAAGATTAGATTAGAAAACAATATGACAAATGAGCAAGAAGAACATTCAACATAGAAAAGAAAACATCACCAATGAATAACACGCGAGAATCCTGTGAAAACGTCTCTTTGTATTACTGGAAGATCTCTTGATAAAAATTACAGTCTTGTAGCTTGTAGGGCATAAAGATCAACCCTCAGTACTTCAAAGTTTGAAGTATTTATAACCAAAATTACATACGATCCTGTCATTAAAGATCGGGACGTGGCTAATCTAAATTTAGCTAACTAACTTAACAAGATACAAAAATTTAGGAAACTGCTTGATGATGTGTTGAAACTTCATGCTGATTTCTGGGGTGAACCATTGGTGAGGCCTTTGCACAACCTCGTCTGACTGGATAGATGACTAGGCTTGGACACCTCATTGTCTACTCGATCAGACTACATAAATCTTCCCATCGAAGATTACTGGGAACATTGACTTTGAGCAATCTTCGGTATACTTCATCCATCTCCGTGTACTTGGAAACAATTGGCTTGATGATGAAGATGTATCGGATCTCATGTTGCATGCTGATGTCTAACTGTAAAGCATCTAAGAATGTCTTTCCCGTGATACTGCCTTGTATTCCTGAGAATTTTGAGCTATCCTTAGCCACAGTGGCTAGTTTCTTTTTGTAATCGGCAAGGGTCATTAGCTTGTCATTTATAACTCTCAAACTAGGAAGGCCTTTCTTCTGCAGAGCTTCGATCTTGCTGAAAAACCTTTGCACTCCTGTGTCCATGGTTTGGACCTTTTCCTCTAACTGTAGCATCAGTCCTCTCTTGGTCAGGACCCTCTTGACCTCAAGGATGGTCTCTATTCTATCTTCAATATTCAAATCCTCTAGCTCCTCTCTAGTTTTGGAATTCATAAATTTGATGATCTCAGCAGCTTCTGTGGGCATCTCTCCCAGTTTTGCTCTTATCTTCTCGATAGCCTACTGACTTCTTTGCACCAGCTCATTTTTCTCAAACATGATTTGTATCATCAGCCATATTTCAATCATGGACTTGGTGATATCCATCCAGACACTTTCTTTGACCTCAGGAAGTGTTTTTCCTGCCACTGTTTTCTTTTGAAGCTATTGCAATTCTTATTTAAGCTTATTTGAAGTTTGCTTCTCCTTGGATTAGCTGGTTTGGAAGGAATATTTGAGTTCCTGAAGATTCTCAATCTCCTTTTTGAGTCTGCTAATCTCTATCTCTTGCAAATTCATATCTTCTATGGATTTATCCAGTTCAACTATCTTCTCTAGAGCTGTCAGTGGAGTTGCCGAGGGGATTTCTGCTACAGATGTTGTGCTCACTCCTGTGAGTGGAACTGCGCTCAGTGGAATGACTTCCATGGGCTTTGACTTCTCCTTTTCTTTCACTAGTTTTTCCAATTCTGCTTCCATTTCCTTCAACTGTGCATTCTACTCCATGATCAGCTTGAGCATCTCGTCCTTTTCCCCTTCTATCTCTACTATTTCCTTTGTCTGTGAGTCTTCTGTTGGTGGCAGTTTCAACTATTTCCTCAGAGATGCTATATCAGCATTTTTCTTTTTGAGCATCTCCTCGACTTCTTTCACATTCAAGGGATCATATCCGATCTTGAGGACTAGTTCTTCCAACGTCTTAATCTTGTTATCCTTGGAAAAGGATGATATTTTTTCTAATTTCAGCTACGTCTGGACATTGCTCAAAGATACCTGTAACCTGGAGGTAGCAGTAGAATCATTTTCCAATGTGAAGAAAACCATTTCTCCAGTTTTCCTGTGCAGATCCATTTGATCAGCTGGATGCACATATTTAGTCTGAAATTCGAATGTTTCCCTTTTGTAATCGATGATTACTTTTGGGTCTGGCACTTGTGCTTGCAGAAATGCCATGTGCATTCTACCCTTCTCAGTGTCGAATGCAAACAGTAGTCTGTGTTGTGCAGTTGATGTTTGCTTCTAAAACTGAGCATACGTGCTGTTGGTCAGCGTCTGGTTTCTCTTTTTTATTAGATCATACTTCTCAAAAATACTCAATTTTGGTCCTTTTTTTCTCGGTTGGATGACTGGTGGAGTATATGTAGGCTTTTTGGGCAACATTGTAGTCATGATTTGTTTGTTGCTTGTACTAAGGAGCGACCGATCAACCTCCATAGTTGTAGTGGATTGAATTCCCTTTTCACCAGTCGTGTCAGGTGCCTGATTGGTCTTTGGCCTCTTAGTGTGTAATTGGAACTCTTCAGACGATACTTCAGTGATGGAAGGTGAAGTGTCCATATTGGGCCTTTTCTCCTTAGGAACCTGTGGTGTAGTCGTTTGTGAGATAGTGACCGAAGGGTCCTGCTGTTATGTCTCAACTAGAGTGCTTGGCTCCCATTCTGTTTGGTTGGCGAACTTCTCTATCTCAGGCCTAGATGTATGAACATATGGGATATTCTTATTTTTAACTCTCATCTTTGAAATTATCCCACAGGGGTCATAGTGCCATATGAAGCTAACAAAAAACTTCATTTCTTTAAGCAATTTGTCTGCTTCCTCCCCAACGCCTCGTCTATTGTAGATGAAAGACCCAATCTACCCTTTGATTCTGAGTTGTTGCTTCTTCTTTAGAGACACAAAATGTATGTCATCTGAATTGATCATTTGTCTTATGTATTCCAGGGAAAATATCCTCACGGGAAGATACTTGGGCAACTTGTATGGAGCCAATTCGCACCCATACACTCTGATCTCTATGTGGTCTTGGTACAGGGACCAATCTCCCATTTTTGCAAGATCTAAGAGGTGTAGGATCCTATGAATCTCCTTTTTTATTCTTGGCTCAGGTCTGCCACTAAGCATGCTCACCACTGGGTGGTAGAACTGTTCGATGAAATGCTTGAAACTGATTTCTGAAGAGTTTTGTCTGAGCAGTGAAGTCCATGTTGTTGCTTCCTGCGACCTCCCATCCTTGTCCATATTTTGCATTGAAAAGGAAAATTTGTCCGCTTGGAAGAAAATGAACATGTAAGCCAGTATTGAGGAATACTGGAACATGCCTTCCGTGGAAAAATTTAAGAATTGCTCATAAATGTTGTTCGCTAGGAAAGTGTTGTAGTCGAACTGAGTGGTGGGTTTCTCATCTGTGGAGAAGATGGACAGAAAACCCAATATGGGTTCATCCACCCATTGATCCCAAAAATACCCAAGTAGGGCACAGAGCGACGAGATGACCTGGTTTCCCTTCACTAAGAACAGGGATGAAGGATAGGGGGGATTTGTAGTGGAGAGTTGAGCGGCCTGTGGGAGAAAAAGATCGAAAATCTGAGCTCTTTGGGGGAATGATAATTTCTGGTATAGTTCTATGATGATTTCAAGGTTGAAAGGTGAGGTGGATTCGGCTCTGGGTATCTGCATCATCTGATCAATGGCTTCTGGTGTAATGAAGAACGGAGTTTCTCCTGATGAAGAAACTATGGCTCTCTGGTCGGGGAGGTAATGACCATGGCATTTGAGGGTGAATTCAGGGAAATGGTGAACCTGGGGGAAAATATACAGAGGAAGGTTGGACTCCCAGAGCCCAATTTCGTCGCTTTGGTCAAAGAAAACCTCTTTGAGCCATGACTGCAATTCCACGAAGTTGAATTCGCATCTGGTGTATGCGATTAAATGGTCTTTGTCTGCCAGGGGGATCCTGTCGAGGTCGACAGGAGGTGGGAGGAAAGGATTTTCCTCATCTTCTGTCCTCTTTGATTTTGGTGCCATCGCTGTAAAAATACATGCAAATCAACAATCGTTAGTGGGGATGATGGTGGCTTGGGACAGTTGACTGAAACGGAGAGAAAACGGGGAAAATATTCTCTGGTGCGACGGGAAAGATATTTTCTGGTGAGACGACATAGTAAGCAATGGAAGAAAGAAGGGAAACAGTGGTTTTGAGTAAACGGATACCCATTGGGCGTGGGGGATAGTTCAGCAGGCTAACGGATAAGTTAGCCAGTAATAAATTGCCAACGGGTCATTTGGAGTGTGAGATGGCAGGTAATAATGAATGACGAATACGACCAGGTGACGTGGTGGGAGCTGATTAGGGAGTGACCATGGTGAGAGGACTTGTAAAGGGAGAACAAGGGGAATGGACTGACAGAGTAATGAGATGTGACCTCTAGGGGAAAAATGTGGAAAATGACGTCATGGGGTGACAAGGTATGTCAGACCTTGGGAGGTGGTGGGAGTCTGACCCAATGGATTCCCTGCCACGTAGATGAAAAAGGGCCCACCAGAAAACATTTCATTTTGGACCCCCCTCCCCTCCATTAAAAACAGATTGGTCGGGGGGGTCCGAAAAACACCATGAGCCGTTGATTTGCACGCTTTCTTCTGAACCATAGATCTGTGTGTGATATTTAACCAACATTCTGGACCCCCCCC
>JASDQU010101924.1:39638-50296 GCA_032191745.1 Picea mariana
ACACCCCCCCCCCCACCGTTAAAGGTAAAACAGTCGAGGGGTCTGGAAATACTTGTCAACTGTAGATCTGGACGCCCACTTTCCATCCGTTCATTGATGCACGGTCTTTATTCAATGAGCGCACAATCATATTTGCTCGGAAACTTAGGATAAATGCATTTTGTGGGTATGCCCAAGCTTTCCATGTCTTTATCACCATGGCGGTTAAACATCAAGCCTTTAAACCTCAAAGATATGGTTCAACATGGATCATCATGCTTGTTTTATTGAGATAAAGCAAACTACCCTAGGCTCTAACCTAATTACCTATGACAATTAGTCCAGATTAAACTGTTGGACTAAGAAATTACTCTATCCTGGGGTTATCTAACCAAGATTAGGCAGTTTGGTCATATTTATTCACTAACTAACCTAAATCACTTGGCTAAGATTAAACAGTTTAACCAAGCTTATTCACTACTCCTATCAACATCAATTTAAAAAAACTTGGCCATGCTTGAACGGTATGGACCAAATCATTGTTATTGCATGGAGCTCTATTGAATTTCTTTTATGCCCTCTTTTATTCTTTTTCTTTCTTTTCTTTTTCTTTTCTTTTCTTTTCTTTTTCTTTTCTTTTCTTTTTCTCAAATTATTTGCAGAATGGAAAATCATTTGACAAACAAAAACACTAAAGAGATAACATTTCAGTCACTAGTTGATCCCATAAATTATAGGGTTATAACATATGGGAGAACCATCCTTGTTTGTAAAGAATAAATATGGTACCTTGAGACTGCCTATTGACTATAGGAAACTAAACAATATGACCATCAAGAACAAGTTGTTGAAATACTGAGAAGGGGGGGGGTGAATCAGTATTGCCCCTTTTTAAACAATTATCAGTCACTTTTTATATTGTATTGATTACCACAATAAATCAATAATGAATTGTATGAAAAAACAATTATATAAATATATGTAACAAGAATTACAAGGTTTTATAAAGAACAGTGAAGGACACCAATCCTTTTTAGAGCATCAACTCTAGGAGACACAAATCCCCTTCTTCAGGGAACCAACCCTAGGAAGCACCAAATCCCTTGTCTTTAGGGCACCAACCTTATGAAGCACCAACTCCCTTGTATTTAGGGCACCAACCCTAGGAAGCACCGACTCCCTTAAATTTCACTTAAAGGATATGAATCCTTTTGTGCTCCTCCCTTCCACACTCACTCCATAAGAACCACTTGTTCTTCTTCTTGGACTTTGTTTCTATTTTGATATTTTGATCTGGACATTAGAGACACTTTCTTCTCACCGCTCTTTCTCATTTATATACTCTTCCAATTGGTGTGAGCTATGAAACATTGTGTCCCTTTGTTTGGACCATCACACCTCTTCATTTTAACATTAACAATAATCATTATTATTATTCAAACATTATCGTTAATTCTTTTAACTTAGTGAGAGTGTTTTTCATAAATCGATCACAGGTATGGATCGATTTCTTTTTAATTCGATTCCATGTCTCTGCAAATATTGCAGAATCGAGTTCTGTAGAGGTGCTTCCTTCAAACCATTTACATGTGACCATATGCGCAAAACCATGGGCTTATTAATTAATCATTGCCTCTTCTTTCGCCCTATTCGTTTTAGTCCCCATATGTCCAGTGTTGAGACCGTGTTCTACGGTACTTTGTCCTTCAGGACTTCAGGCCTTTGCAACCTTTCAAATCTTCCAAAGTAGATTTCTTCAAAGTGCGTATACGGATTTCACTAGTAGATCAGAAGTTCCATATTTAATCTTCTGTGAATGGGTGATCCTTACTTATCTAGAGGCTTCAATCACAATCGACGATTACGGCTTAATCAGGAGTTGAGATGAACGATTTTTATTCACTTCGAAACTTCCGATATTCGTGGATCCTGAATTCTAGAGTAGAAATTCCTCCGAAGTGATTACCTACTGAATAATTCATAAAGCGGTGATGACCGCTTGCTGTCGGTTAACACCTCCACTTACGCTATCCTTCCACTTTTCTTGATCATCGATTGAGAATGCTCTTGAAGTTATCTTAGATCAACGATCAGCGTTGACTTTGGCCTTCGGTGCTTTGGGTGATTTCTCCTACACAGGCCTTCAATCTTTCGAAGTTCATTTCGTCGAAGTAGATCAGATGGTTGGATTTCACTTGCACAATGAACGGTTCTCGATCGTTTTGAAACTTCGAGACTCTGAGCATTTGTTGGTGGTAAAACTCCCGAAGTACATACTCTCGAAGTGACATAGTTTTTGATGTCACTGCTAACCTGGCACTAGCCGAGTGGCTACCATGTGTCACCTAGATTCATGACTTTTGTAACCTAAAGTTCCATCTGGACCTAGACACTTTTCACCATCTTATTTTTCCACGTGTCCTTGTTGACATGGTCTTGCTGACATGGATCTCCTGATGTGGCACATGTCCTCCTCCTGGATCTAATGGTAATCATGTATTCTCCAAATCTAATGGTTCTTCTTTATGGCTTACTCTTTCCTTCCACTCAACTTGATCCAAGGGTTGAGAATGCTCTCAGAGTAGATCAACAATCAGGGATGATTGTGGAGTCCCAACTAGCACGACGTTTAAAACTATCATCAAGTTCCACAATGGAAACTACTCGTTGGTAGTGGAACTAATTCCAACCGTAGATCTATTGGCGGGTGACGATCGACGGTCGGTGTGGATTACGGAACCATAACTTTCACATGGTTTATCTCGTCGCCAAAACTACACAATTGAAGTTGTGTGATTGTTGTTGGATCAACCATAGTCATCGATATTTGAATCGTTGATATCCGACGGTCTAGACTAATTGTGGGATTGGAATTAATGCGTTGTTTAATCCTCCCTTTGCTCTCCACAATCAATCCCTTCCCTTGATCTGACACTTATGTATCCAATGGTCATGGCTTGATATGATCGTTGACCAGTCCTCCAACGAATCGAACAGAACTTCAATGGTCCTTCTCTTGTAACTCCCAGATCTGACGGTCGAGATTTAATTCTTCCAAACTCTGACTTCCCCTCAATCTGATGGTTTAAGTCATTCCTGAATTTGCTAATGGATGGATCCTATGCATCATTTATTCTGAGCCTCATGTGTGTCATCTCTTCTAAGTTTTTAGGATTATACTTAGATTCCAACTGAACCAAGGATCTTTGCTTCTGATCTCATGTAATCTAATACGTTGCTTCTCCTAAGCTTTAGGTAGATTCCTCATTTATAAAAACTCGTCATCACATCACAACAACATCGACTGTTTTGAAATCAATGACAACACATCAAAGGCAATATGTCCAACACAAGTATCCATTACCTAGGATTGATTATCTCTTTGATCTTCTCAGGGGAGTTGCATTCTTCTCTAAGACTAATTTAAGGTATGGATATCATCAAGTTAGGATTAAGGACGAGGACATTTATAAGACAATTTTTAGAATGAGATATGGACACTATGAGTTCATAGTGGTGCCATTTGGGCTTTCAAATGCACTAGCCACTTTCATGTTTTTAATGAATAGTGTTCTCAACAAATATCTAGACAAGTTTGTCCTAGTGTTCATGGACGATATATTGGTGTATTCCAAGACAAGAAAATAGCATGAGGAACATCTTAGAGTGGTGTTGTAGGTTTTGAGAGAGAACCAATTGTATGCTAAGTTTAGCAAGTGTGATTTATTTCAGAAGGAAATTTAGTATTGGGGTCACATAATTTCAGCAGAAGGAGTGGCAGTAGATCCTGAAAAGATCAAGGCAATCATGGATTGGCCTGCTCCTAGGAATGTGACAGAAGTGACATATTTCATGGGTCTCTATGGGTATTAGAGAAGGTTTATAAAGGGATTTTCCAAGATCATTAATCTCATTACTTCATTATAGAGGAAGGGAAAGAAATTTATATGGTCACCAAAATGTGAGGTCAGATTCTAGAGATTGAAGCATCTTTTGACTAATGCCCTTGTTTTAAAGATTGCATATCCTGAAAAGGAATTTTTGGTTTTCACTAATGTTTGCAAATAGGGACTTGGTAGAGTACTTATGCAAGAAGGGAAAGTGATTTGTTATAAGTCAAGAAATATAAATGAGCATGAGAAGAAGAATGTTACCCATGATCTAGAACTTGTAGCAATTGTGCACATGCTAAAGATGTGGAGACATTACTTGCTGGGGAGAAGGTTTGTCTTGATGGAATACAATTGTGGGCTGAATTATTTTTTTGACTAACCAAGGTTGAATGTTAGACAAGGTAAGTGGTTGGCGTTGATTAGAAAGTTTGATTTTGAAATCAAATATATTAAAGGGAAAGAGAACAAAGTGGCATATGCACTCAGTCGAAGTGTGCAGATTATACACTTAGAAACAACAAGTGTAGGAGAATTTGACATCAAGTAGAGGATTAAAACCCTCTTGCAAGTAGACGAGTTCTTCAACCAGGTAAAAGAAGGGTTACAACAATAACCTAGAGAGAAGAAATATGAAGGATATCAGCTTACAAGTGATGAGTTGTTGTTGTATAACAACATGTTGTATGTACCTAATTTGGTAGATTTGAGGCACTTGATTATGGATGAATTCCATATGATACCTTATGTAGGTCACCCTAGTTATCAAAATATGGTAAAAACAGTAAGGGGGTTGTATTACTGGCCTACAATGAAGCAGGACATTGTTGAATACATTGCAAAATATTTGGAGTGTCAATAGATGAAGGTTGAACACAAGCGTCCTGTAGTGATATTGCAGCATTTGCAAATTCCATAGTGGAAATGGGAGAAAATATCCATGGAATTTATTACTAGTTTTCCAAACACAACTAAGAAACATGATGCAATCATGGTTGTAGTAGATAAGTTGAGCAAGACAACTCATTTCATCCCTATTAAATATACTTTTAAGACCATAGACATTGCCAACACTTTCATGAAGGAAATTTTCAGATTGCATGGTCTGCCCAAGGCCATAATCTCGAATAGAGATTTTAAGTTCACGTCAAGTTTTTGGAAAATTTTGTTTGCAAGCTTGGGAACACAGTTGGATTTTAGCACGGCCTACCATCCTCAAACATATGGTTAGACTGAAAGAGTAAACAGATTGCTAGAATACATGTTGAGGATGCATGTTATGCATCAACCCAAGAAATGGGAAGAGTAGCTACCTCTAGTAGATTTTTCCTATAACAATTGTTAAAGATGGGCATGTTTGGGGTTCTATATGGTAGGAAGTGTATAGTTCCAATCATATGGGATAGTCCAATGGATAGAATCGCACTTGGACCATAATTGATGAAGGAAATGGAACATGCAATGGATAAGATAAGGTAGAATCTAAAAGCTTCCCAAGGAAGGAAAAAGAGCTATGTAGCTAGCAAGAGGACTCATAAAGATTTAAAGGTGGGAGATCATGTATATATCCAAGTAAAAAAAAAAGGAGTTCCCTGAGAATGGGGAGATGTGCTAAGTTGGCACCCCGCTATTGTGGACCATTTGAAGTCCTGGAAAGAGTGGGGCCAGTAACATATAGACTTGCATTACCACCTACTGTTAGAGCTCACAATGTGTTACATGCATCTTTGTTAAAGAAATATGTTCATGAATCTAATCATGTAATTGATTGGACCGTGATATAGGTGGAACCAAAGGGACGATTCCAGTGTGAACCTCAATGCATCCTGGACATGAGAGAAATAATGCTCTGGAACCGAGCCATTGTGCAAGTCAAGGTGCAATGGAAGCACTTTGGAGCAAATGAGGCTACATGGGATCGAGAGGATTCCATGAGGGTGACATGCCCATTTTTTTTCTTTATAATTGTATATATACATGGTGTATAAACACCGAGGATAGTGTTTATTTAAGGGGGAACTGAATGTAACACCATGTTTTCCCCATAATTGTAGTTATGTTAAGACTTCATAAAATGTGTCTATGAAGCTTGTAATTTTGTTTTGATTAATGAAAAATAGTAGGCAACTGATTGAGGGGGAAAAGAATTGAGAGTACTAGCCATGATATCACAGGAGGAATTGATGAAGTGGGATGGATGAGGTGGATCGGTGAGGTGGAGTGGAGAAGCTTCAATGAGGAAAAAAGGAAGCTTGATTGACACTTAAGCATACACCTACAAATGAATACACCGCATGCTCATGTACTTGACCCTAAATAGAGCCATGTGAATTGTTATGGAGGAGCAGGTTGGTGGGTGAGGCAGTTAATAATTTATAATAGTTTTGGTCTCTTGAAGAAGGAAAAGGGTCGATTGGACAACCTGGTGACAAGAGACCATGGATTTTCCCCTTCAAGGATTTGGACCCTAGACAGCAGGTCGCATCTACAGGAAGCCATGGGAATCCCAAGGGATTGGTGGAAGAAGAGGCCAAAGGTGGAAAACATCACTAGAAGCAAAACGCATAGTTACCAATTGTTGACCAAAATTTGGTCATATATATTTTCCCGCTCTTGGATTAATAAAAAAAAATGATATTGGAAGATGAAAATTTTTGAACTATTATAAGCTTGTTATGTAGTCCCTGGTCTCAGCTTTGTCACACATTTTTCGGATCAAAAATTTGAGTTTGTATCCTCAAGATATCCGGGTTTAAATTTTAAAGAAGAAAAATGCACCTCTTTCATGTGGAATAAAGCTAATATTTTGGAAGCGCTTTTAAATTTTTGGGGGTTCAAGTTCCTTGAAAATATTCTTGTGTTGGNTTCTCCTCTACTTACTTTTTATTTGAGTTATGGAAGTCAGTCGGACTCGCCATAACTCCCTCACCTCTCCCCTTCATCCCCCTCATGTATGTCCCCGACAAACTCACCTCACTCCCCAACTCTTCCCCGCTCCCCACATTTCCCACCCGCTCACTTCCGCTCCCTACAAAATCCCCTCTCCATTTCCTCACCCCTCATCCCTCACATTCCCATACATAAAAAAAAATTGTGTTATGGTGGTCGGTCGGACTCGCCATAACCTAAATCACACCCTCCCCCTCACTTCCCAACCCGCCATCCCTCCCCTGACACTCTCACCTCACCTCACCCTATGTCACTCCCTCTCACTCTGCTCCCTACATTTCTCCCTCCCATATTCCTCCACCTACATTTCTACCCTCCCCCCTACACTACTCTTTCCCCCTTTCCTACATTCCCATGCCTCCCACACTTAACTCCTTTCATAAAACTTTATTATTATTATATTACTCACCTTTTAACTTTTCCATTTTATACATTAATTTATTTAACCCACATGTAACCTTATGCCATGTGCCCAAATCTCCTCGGATGACATGGAAATATGTTTAAGCATATGGAGGAGTGCCACATGGAAGCCAATTAATTAGAGACACATGGCAATATATTATTGGTTGAACGAAATTTAATCAAAGGGCCCAGATTTGACCACGAATTTTGATCAATGGTGGTTGAGTCATGATCTTGTAGAGGCCATAACTTGAGCTCCGGGTGTCAGAATCACACAAACTTTATACCGTTGGAAATGTATTTCGACGTAGAAGATGATGGTATAGGTTTCAAAGGCTGGAGGTTGCTAAATTTTCCCCAGAAATTAAAATATCATTCAGCTTTATTTTTTATGGGCATGCGTGACAACTCAACTCCACGAGCTCATATCTTGAGATCCAGGCGATGGATTTGGACAAATTTTATATATTTGGAAAGATAAGACAATAAATATCACATATGAAATGATTTCCAGAGAATTAAAACACAACCGTCCTCTTTTAAAGAGAAATTAATTAAATTTCAAAAAATAAAAGTTTAATTAAACTTTTATTAAAAATGAGAGGCACCCACTTTCAATATACTTGTATTAATGATGTGAATTCATTAATGAGGAATTAATTAAAGAGAATTTTTCAAGAAGAAACTTGTACAGGATTTCTAGAAAGGAGAAACCCTAACTACCCAAGTAGTTAGAAAATCTCTCCTTAAAAAGAGAAGAGAGGCTCCATCAAAGGCCCAACGATGAGTATTTTAGAGGAGAGACCATCATAGTAAGTTTATGATGATCACATCCTTCTTTTCTTTATCAACTCCTTCATCCAGTTATTCCACCTCTTTCACTAGAAAGGTTTAACCGAAGATCGATAACTCATTTTTTCTTCTTATGAGGTTTTGTTGATCCTTCTACCTCCCACCGTCTTCCTTCTCAAAGATTATTTCTTGTATTTATTTGCTTTATGGTCCGCGGGAGCCCCAATCCCAGTCTTTAAGACAAACACATTTACAATTTCAAAGAATATGTAACAAACTTTATATTTTTGAAAATTTCAAGAGAACTACTTTGGGAACAATCTTGATTGTGCTTTGTAACCTTGTTTTCAAAATATAAATTATTTGAGGTTGATATATCATTATATTTATTTGAGTTTTCCATGTGTCCACTCTGTTAAAGTTCTCTTATGCATGCAGATCATCTTCTTTTTATTTTATGTGATTAGAAATATTTGTCCTAAACTATGATGGATGTGAAGAAATTTTGCTTATTTTCTTTAAATGTGTGAAATGTGTAATTCCTGGTCCTTTCTCAAGAACATTATGTAAAAATAAAACGAAAACATTTTCCTTTTATTTTTTTGTAATATTTTTGTTTCTTTGATTTACTACAATGGACTTCTGTGAAGTCCCACATTTTGAATATTTGAAAATCTCAAGAAAATCTAATGAGGAGTACCACCTCTATAAAAACGCAGGGGGATTTACATCCTTGTGAGATTGTTGTTTCAATCATAAAGGATTCAAGTGTCAACATTTTTGGTGACCATACTGGGGAACAATTTGTTTTCAAGAGATATGATACATTTTGGATCAAATATTATTAGAAGACTCGAAGCATTCTAGTTGCAGTTTGAGAGAAAATTTAGAGATTGATTCAAGATGAATTGGGTTTTGGAAAACCTTGTTCAAAGAGCATTGAATGGCCTTGAAGATTTATTGTTGAAATTCCATTCACAAATCAGTTGTGACAACATTTATGGAACGACAAAACCACCAAATATTTGGGAGGATGATCTCCCTGGAAACTCCATCCTCAAAACTAAAGATCTTAAAGAAATGTGCCCCGGTGACTTCACTAAAAAGATCTTTGAAATTCAAGAAGACATATATGAAGACTCCTATGAGGAATTTTTCTCATACTATCAAGAGATTATTCCTCCTCCATGAACAGAATTTGTTCAAGGAATAGTGAAAGGAGAAGGTATCCAAAGAAAGAAAAGGTTGCACAAAAGCCCACTTAGTTTGCAAGGAGAGGTTCACCCATTGCCATATATTTCCATGGACAGATTTCCAACATTCTACGGGAATGTTTCAAAAGATGCAAAGAAACATTTGATTAAATTTGACAGTGCTTGTGAAATTTTTAATGTGGCTCAAAATGATGTTGCATGTAGGTTATTTATCTTGACTTTAAAAGAAGATGTCAGTGAATGGTTTTATTCATTGCTACACGGAACCATCACTAGTTGGGATGTACTAGAAAACTTGTTTGTTGAAAGATATTTCTCAAGAAAAGATCCATAATCTATTTTCTTGAAGTTGGTTGAAATCGGGATAAACAAAGAAGAAATAGTTAAAGATTTATCTTTCATATTTATGAAATTTCTTCATGAGATTCCTCAAGAAATGTTTCCAAATGATGTCATTATTTCCAGTTGTTACGAAAATGCTTTGCCCACAAATTTGAGATTTCTATTGAGGAAAAAAGGAAAATGTAGTTGCAAAGAATTAATGCAATGAGCTCAACTCATTGAAAGATTTGTTCTTGAAACCCGTGCCAACATATTAGACCCCCCAAAATTTATCCAATACAATGGAGGAATGAATTTAGAAGAAAACTTTGAGGAAATAAATGAATTTTTTTTCAAATCCTAATCTTGAAATAGAAAATGAAAACACTAAATTTTCAATCTGAGAAGAACACCATCCTCTGTATGATTCATGGGAGGTAAATTTCAACCTCTCATGTGCTCAATTTGAGAATGATGATTATAGAAAAATCAAGGATGAACATGAGGACTTAATTCATTTTGAAAAGATTGTAGCAAAGTCTCAAATAATACAACCAAGGTACATCAAGCCACAACAACAATGTTTACATCAAAGGGATAGAAGAATTACACGAATTTATTTTGAAGATGACTCCATGGCCCAATGGAGAAGGTAACTATTCTTGAGATTCTGGTGTTCTCAACAACCCACAGGGGGTCACTGTCCTGCAGTTGGATCTAGTTGTTGATCAAAATTTGGTCATCTATATTTTCCCTCTCTTGGATTAATAAAAAAAATGATATCGGAAGATGAAAATTTTTGAGCTATTATAAGTTTGTTATGTGTTCCCCAGTCTCAGCTTCGTCATGCATTTTTCAGATCGAAAATCTGAGTTCGTATGCTCAAGATATCCAGGTTTAAAGTTTAAAGCGGAAAAGACGCCACTTTCATGTGGAATAAAGCTAATTTTTTAGAAGTGCTTTTAAATTTTTTTGGGTTCAATTCCCTTGAAAATCTTCTTGTGTTGGGTTCAAAACCCATAAAAAAAAATCATGGCATCTCTTGTGGGCACATGTCATTCTCCTCTACTTAGTTTTTATTTGAGTTATAGCGGTCGGTCGAACTTGC
>JASDQU010101924.1:53654-75815 GCA_032191745.1 Picea mariana
ACTTTATAGTACTAGTAGGTGCATAAGCCAATATCTTAGAGTGCAGTATATAATCTCTGAAAGCCTTTAATGCTTTGACTAATGCATAAGCATGTTTTTCCATGTTACTATACTTTAGCTCAACATGTCTCAGAACCTTGCTGAAAAAGGCCATGGGTTGTTCTTGGTCTTTTTCATTTTTCTGAAGTAGCATAGCAGCGATTGTATGCGTTTATGCAAAAGAGAAAATGAGGAAATCCTTGTCATAGTTTGGGTTGATCAAAATTGGAGACTCTCCCAAGGCTTCCTTGATCTCCTGGAAAGATTCTTTGTCTTCAATTGTCCACTTGACTTCATGGTTCTTTTTCAACATGTTGGTAATATGCTTCACCATTTCATCGAAATTGGGGAAAAACCTTCTTGGAAAGCATATTTTACCTACAAAAGATTGTAATTCTTTCTTGTTCCTAGGTTGAGAAACTTTTTTGATTGCCTCCACCCTTTTTGGATCTATATTCACCCCTTATTTGGATACTATATGGCCAAGAATATTTCCTTCTTCCATAGAAACATAAGACTTTTTGGGGTTCAAGGACAACCCAAACTTCCTACACTTCACAAAGGTTTTCCTTAAATGCTTGATGTGATCCTCATCTATCTTGGATAAAGCATGTCATCAAGGTATATGACAATTAACTTATCTCTCTCACCCACAAAATTAATGTCCATATCTCTCTGAAAAGTTGTTTCTGCATTTATTAGACCAAAAGGCATTTTATCATACATGAAATTCCCCCATGGTTTTGTGAAGGTTGTCTTCTCTCTGTCATCTAGGTGCATGGCCACTTGGTTGTATCCTGAAAAACCATCCATCATGGATATCCTATTTCCCCTTACTACTTTCTGCAATATATGATCCATCTTGGGAAGGGGGTAGTTATATTTTAAAGAGCATTTATTCAGGTTCCTTACGTCCACACATAGACTTATTTCCCCACTCTTCTTTCTCACAGGAACTAAATTAGCAACCCATTTGAAGTACCTTAAGGGAATAATAATATGGGAATCAAATAATTTTCTCACCTCTTTCTCAATGGTAGGAAAATGAACAGGACCAACTTGTCTGAGATTCTGCTTGAAAGGCTTAGTACCAAGTTTGAAGGTTATTCGATGTTGGATGATATTGGTATCACAAGTTTCTAAATCCTCATATATCCATGCAAAGACATCCACGTACTCTTTGAAAAAGTACAAATACTCTGCCCTATGATCAGCAAGAATATTTTTTGACATCTTAATATATCTAGGATCTTTTTCAGTCCCAATATTATATTCCTCAATGTTATCATCTTTGGGGAGGACATCTAGTTTGACAGGTGCATCATTTCTATCAAACAAATGTTCTAAAGGCACTAGTCCTTTGGGAATGAAGTTCTTCTTAATTTTTAATATTGTATGCTCATCCATGTAATTGTTAAATTTAGGTATCTCTTCAGCCTCCTCCCTGGTCTCTTGTTTGGTGTCTTCTTCATCATCTGAATCAATATGAGTATTTGCAAACTCATCTATCACTTCCATGAATTTTTTGATATGTTGATCATCTTCAAAAACTTGCCAGTATTTGATATTATCAGGAATGGAAGGTCTGTATCTCATTTCAATCTCATACTTAATTTGAGGGGTGGCTGGTACTTTAAATATACTAGCATCTATTGTTAAGGAATCAGCAAGCTAATTAAACTCTCTCAAAACAGTAGAAATATTGAAAGCTACATAAAAATTATCAATCATATCCCATACTTCATTTATGTATACCCTCATTCTTGGATGCCTTGTTTGATAGGAACCTTTTACTTGTTGCACAACTAGATCTGAATCTCCAAATACCACCAACTTGGTAATTTTCATCTTTCTTCTTGCCTATAAGCCTAAGATCAAGGCTTCATATTCAGCCATGTTATTTGTGGCCTCGAACTCAATATTGTAGGACAAATGAATTTTTCTTTTGGTAGGGGAGATGAGAACTACGTCGGCCCCAACCCATTCTTTTGAGTATGCACCATCAAAAAACATTTTCCACAGGCATTGGCTAAATGTTCTACCTTTTGGTTTTTTTGTCTGGAATCTAGTGTTGTAAATTTAGACAAATCGTTATTTTCTATTGTTTAAATTGCATTTTTGAATGCATAAATGGATTCAACATGTTGAAAAACCCCCGGGGCAATCTAATTATACACACTTAGCCACTCAAATTTGTAGATCCAACCATTCCTCACCAGATTTCGGGGAAAATCAAACGAAAAAAATCGTCGGAAAAGAGCCAAAAGGTAGAACGTTTAGACTACTCATTTTCCATATGCCATCCACTTCCTCCACATTGATTACAAGAGGATCTACAAGCATTGGGGTTTCAATATACTCCTCATTTATAGATAGGATACAACGGCCTAGATCTTCATTAGCATCATATATGTGATGATTCACAGGTTTGTTCTGATCACTGACCACACAAGCAAACTTTGTCTCTTGGTATATCCTTATGAGCTCTCCTCTAAAAACTGGTACAGTGGCATAAGTCATATCCATCTGCATATTGCCTCCCAATTTTCATTCTCATGTTCTGGACAACAACATACCACAATTGGTTGGTACATCAACCACAACCACATCCATCATAATGCTCTTAAAAGGAAGTTGTCCCATGGTGGCAACCATGTCTTTAATCGACCCATAACACTTCACTTTTCTGGCATCAAACGAATAGAGGTCATAATATGGCCTGGTTATTTCTAACCCCAACTTTTCCATGGATACTATGGGCATAAGATTGTGTGATACTCCAGAATCGAGCATACAATTGTGTAGAATTTTATCATGAATATTCAAGGTCACATAGAAGGGTGCCACATATTCCTATTTGTCATAAATATGAGGACCAAAAAATATGGTAGGGGACTCATCTTGTAGATTCAAAGTATCAGGAGGATTTGTTGATCCCTTCTCGTGCATCATTTTCTCAATTTGTTTATGGTATGAGGGGTTTTTAGCCAGCTTCACCAAAGGAATAGGAATATTGATATTGGACAATTCATGTTCAATATTGAAAGGTGAAACTAATTCCTCAAGTTATTTAGTTCATTTTTTCGTTTTAGCAGGCTCCAAAACTTCAACTACCTTAGGGTTGTCTAGAACTTCTTTAGCATTATCTTTGAACAACTTTGGACCATCTTTCTTATCCTGAGGTTGATTGTCTACAATAGCTGGTTTATGTCGAGGCCTGAGATCATACTTCTTATGCATCTCATCCTGTAGTGCATCAGAAAAAATTATGTATTGAACTGAGGATAAAGCTCCTTTGTTGTGTTGAGGATCAAGCACCAGTTTCTTAGGATTTAGAGACTCCTCATAATCATTTTGAGTTAGATGTATGGCATCATTCTCATATTGAAGTAGGTGTATTTCTTTTGTGATTTCATCATATCTCTCATTCACTACTTCAAAAAAAAAAAATCTCGTTGTTGGTTTTTACAGGAGGCTGAATGGGTTGTTCTTCATTTCTTCTCTCCCTTCTCATGATTTGTGGATTAGGAGGTCTTCTGAATTGATTAGGGTTAGGATTCCTTATGCCTCCTTCTTGGAAGGATATTTTTGTATTGATATTCTCTATCTCAAATATGTACATTTTTTTTGTCATGTTCCTGATCAATCTAGACATCTCATCCATGTTTTCTTCTTGGGGTTCTCTACTTGGATCATAAGTACCACAGTCTTCCTTGACCTTTTTCTTTTCTGCTTGGTCCTACTTTTTCTTCATCTTGCCTGATGCAATCATGTTTCCTTCTATTTCTATTGCATCCTCTTGCATTACCAACAAGGTCGGGGACCTTATTTCTCTCAAATTCATGGCAAAATAAACATCAAATGCCCCAACATATGTCACTTTAGTTTTTGGTTGTGATGGCTTTATATCTGCAGGGATCTTGTTATAGAGATTATTAAACCTCTTGTTGAAATCATCGATAGTTTCATTGGATATTTTATTGAGTGAGCCAAATTCATTCAAGTAGTACAGGATGTCCCTTTTCTCACCCCACTGTATTATAAAAGGAAGCTTCTAGAGCTGGCCAACTATCAATTAAAGAAACAGGTAGTTCTCTAAACCATTTTCTAACATCTCCCTCTAGAGTTTGGACAAATAGCCTCATGAATACATCGCTTTTCTCTACAAACTGGTCATCTGTAAAGTCTCAGAAATCACTATTAGGTAGCTATATAGGTAGTGGAGGCCATTCAATGTAAGGTGGACTAGTTCCACTATAGCACCCATGTTTCCCCCAGCTTGTAATTAATCATAAAATAGGATTTCCATGCTAAGGCATGTGGACGATGTAAATGTATTATTGTTAAATTTCCCATAACTGACTGTTGGGGGGGTGAATCCTTGAAGTACGAGCCATGATATCTCTAGAGGAAAGAATTAGTTAATGAAGGAAAGGACCGGCGGTTAAATAATCAACCATCCCCATGAATGGAAACATGGGATGTCAGCCCGAAGTACCACAGAGACCTACAAGCCCGAGATTCCTTCTGACAAAAGGAACGGGATAGGTTGGAAACCTTCCAAAAGAAGGAAGGTAACCATAATATAAACACAACAGAGGAGAGCGCAATCTCGGGAGGAGATGCGCGAACCAAAAAGGAAGTGCAGAGAACACGACCTAAAGAACAAGAACATGATCTTGATGTTGAGGAAGCATCTGATAAACCTCGCAGGGTCGATGTGACAGAGAGAGACTCTTTGAAAGATGGTGTAAATTCCCTAGTGATATCATGGCTTGGCACAGGGGTGGACAGAGTGCTAAGGATGAATGCCTTTGAGCCTATGGTTGGGTGGAAAGGCACGCACCCACAGTTAGTTAGTCAGCTACAACCTGTAATAGATAAGTGTTCTCATACCCTGTGTGATTGAACTGTAACTATGTAATAAAGTTAGATATCATGTGAATGACTCAGGGATGTGCATGTTTTCTTAATGGTTATGATGTATCTCTTTATTCTTGTTTAAATTGTGTATTTAAGTAAGTATGGAATTATTTGATTTGTACATGTAAATATCTGAGCCCTGTGGTGGCTTAGGTTAAAATAAGTGGACTATGAGTTCGTCAACCTTGGGCACGGTTTTCACGGGTGCACGTCGACACTCCCAGTTGCCCTGAGTCTACGGGAGGATGGAGTCTGTTAAGCTCAAGAGAGGTAGTGCAGATATGCACAGCGTCTCTATGAGGCGAGAAGAGGCTGAGAACCTCTTAATTTCTAGACTTGATTAAGGAGCGCAAGGGGTGTGAAGAAGACCCTTTTAAGTGTTAAGCTCAAGAGAAAGAGCACAAAGTGTACGCTAGTGCCTAAGTCCTTTATAATTGACGAAGATCAGGAAGGATAGTGAGATTCAAGTATCGAAAGGGGATATCCTTTCATTTGGAAGATGAACGGATGAGATCCATTCAGGAGGATCCAAGGTTTGTCAGGACTGTTAGATTTGAAGAAGGAGCACAGGCATTAACACCTTGACTCCTTCAGTCTTCACAAGTTTGGTGATTGTTGGTAATCATTGTAAAGGAGACGGATTCTCTAAAGCCTAGAGCCTGGGGAAGACGTAGACCGTTGATTTGAGATAAGTTTCAGTCATCCGATCTTCTAGTTCAGAGTTCGCGCTTCAGGAGAGTTGTGAGTTGGAGTGACCAAAACCTCTGAAGACGAAGTTACAGAGCACTCAGGAGTTAATCCCCAGGTCATAGACCGAGGTCACATTTGAGAAGGGCCTAGCAAGAGAGGATAGCGCCCATTGTTTTGGAACTCGCTGAAGTGCTTGAGCTTGAAGTTTTGGTGGGCCCTTGATCTAGAAAGAGAGAAGGGGCCGTCGATTCCTCTCTCATCATTTCGAAACTTTGCCAGTTCGGACTTCGAATGAATTGGCGAGTGGTGAGGTGAAAATGCCCGAAGTTGAAGTTCTGAAGCGTCCTTTGAGTAGATGTCGAGTCACAACCTGGGGTAATATGAAGGAAGGGGCTAGCATGGAGATCTAGTGCATGTTTCTCAAATCCTTCAAAGGGGGCAGGAAAGAGCCCGCAGGTTTGGAAGAACCTGCAATATGAAGGAGAACCTAGAGAGAGTTAAGGAAAGAGAAATTATGATGCCCCACCCCTTAAAAGAGCACTTAGGGGTCAAGTGTGTTACAAATTGGTATCAGAGCATGAAAAAAACACCTGGTCTGATTGGTCTCATGCACAAGTCGCATAAGGAGGTGTTATTATCTGCATTTACTCCTTGAGGAGAAGGACTGCAGATTGAACCTGTGATTTGGGAATTCTTGTTGAAATTCAGTAGAAGAATTTCTTCAGCCCTTTGTCAAAGTGATAACTACCCTTACGGGGTTAGGGATATGTTGATCAATATTAATGGTAAGACCTGAATGTGTATTGGCATGAAAATGCAAGATGAGAACATGTTGTGATGCATACAATAATGGTTGCATGAATGTAACATGAAAATAGACTCAATTAAGCCTATGGTTGGTTGTAGCGTACGATATGTTGTTGGTTGCATTAGTCCATAATGACATGATGACAACAGAGGAGTAACAACATGAATGAGGTAAAAAGGTGCAAGAGATGCACCTACATATACATAAATATGTGTATACATGCTTAAAATAATAATATGACTACAAGCTCTCAGCTTAGAGGGAATCTTGGTGTTGAGTGTCCCTATGGGACTTGTCATAAGGATTACAACAATATCCTTGGAGGAGGATCTGGAAGTCTGTTATTCCCATGTGCATGTATGACATGGAAAAAGGTGCAAGTAATGAGCTTGCATGATGAACGTTTGGACTATGTGTGTTATGCTTGAGTGCATGGATTTAATGCATTATGAAACTTCTTGATATGAAGCCTGATAGTAATACCAGTTAGGTGTAAATGATATTAAATGTGAAAGTGATGCACTTGTGTGATGTAAGAGTATAGGTACACTAAAGGAATGAGGTGACTGCCTAAATGAGTGATATGTAAGGCAATAATTGCACTTGCCAAGATTAAGTGAATACCATGGATGCATGGTTGAATCCATTTTGAAGAGTCATGAAAGTTCTTTTTTGAATGATAGCATAAGGGGAATGTGCTCCATTCCCTCAAGAAAGACTAGTGTAAATAGAAGAAAGAGTGGACGAGCAAGGATGCTCTGTTGTCATAATAAGAGGCAATTGGTCATGCCTTGAAGGTTACATGAGAATGATTGTGAACAAACATGAGTTGACTTGTTTTAAAATAGAGATGTAGATGGGCTATGAAATATACCTATGGCAGCTACACACAGGCTTATGATTATGCATATGGTTAAGCACCTCATGGATGTAAGTTAACAAAACTGGAATATGTGTGGATACATAATCTGGATGCATGTCAAAAATGCATGTCTATATTCCTTAAGGAATACTTAGTGACAAGATGAAGCTAATTCAAGGTTGAGGCCATCACAGATAGTGATGGATATACAATGAGGAAGTTGCATGCTAAAGGAGTTCGTTGTGAAGAAACTGTGTGAGAACTCTGACAGAAGAACAGAGTCACAACCTTAATAATTTCTCAAGGTTGGGCAATGGGCTGCAAATCCTGTCTATATAAGAATCTTGGATTACATTTTTAAAAAACAATTGTGTAGGTGGAAGGATAACAACTGAATATTGACCACTCTGAGAACCGAATGATAATGTGCATGATGCACAGGTTCATGATCCACTATGAACACAAATATTTCTATTAAAGCATGATGTTATATCCAAAAGGGTTAGGGTGAGGCATAACCAAGACTGCTCAAGGAAAAGAGCAGGGAGATCCCAACTTGGAGTAAATTGCAAAAGCAAAGAAGAGGAAAAAGGAGGAACGCTTGTCCACCCTAATAACTTTGAATTGCTTACAGAGTTATAGGTCTTAGATGAACAGTTGTGAGAACAAGTACAACTGGGAAAAGAGAAGGGATAAATAGGAATGTTTGTTGAATAAGCTTGGTGGAAGCCACATCAAGCAAAGGAAGTAAGGCCTTAGAAATAACTCAGTTGGGTTGAAATCCCCAAGCTGTGTGGAAGAAGTTGGAAAAAGGAGAGAGCCCCTAACTCCTTTCTTGTTATGTGTTATGTTTCCTCTGGAATGAGAAAGTTGATTTACTAATAATAAAAGTAAATGTTTTGACAGCATAGTGATTATGATTGTATTACTGCATAAACAATTGAGAATTGTTTGTATTGCATTCATGGAAACCTTTGAGGATAATGTGATGAAGTGCATAAAGATATGCTAGGACATTTTGAAGATGTTTTATGGATTTGAATGTTATGATACATATTACAACTAATGATGCATGTTGTGCATAGAAAGGAATTGAAACTGTTGAGGAAGATAGTTACCAATGATGGGAAACCTCAGGCAGAGGATGACCATGGGAAGGATGTGGTCGAAAGATTGTTGACGGGACTGTAAAAATCCCGCTAAAGCACTGTTGATGAGGTAAAAAAAAAAAATCAGAAAGAGGGTTCTACCAGCCAAGAAAAGGTATAAAAATGTCCATGCTTATATGGCTCAACTTATGAAAAGATTGGGTGAGAACCCCTTCTGAAATATTTTATTGTCTCGTGTTATGCACAGAATTTTGAAAGGGCAGTTGTATGCCATGGATACCCAAGTAGGGTATGATTCAGGAAGGAGAACCTGAATGATGGAGGTGTGACCCTCTGGCAATGAAGACTGATTATATGATGCAGGAGCATCTGAACCAAATGACCTCTGTTGACTCAAAAGGTCAAAAACCTTTAATAAGAGATCGTAGAAATCCCTTTGATTGACTACAGATCAAGATCGTGAAGATCATGAAAGAAAACCTTGATCAAATCAGGTTAATCAAGAATTTGACAGAGGAAGTGAACATGATCCATTTATCATAAGGAAACCGATCTCAGACGTCAAATCAATTTCAAGATCCACTGGAGTTAACAGATCAAATGCCAGTCGTTTGATAAGATCAATGGCCTGTATTCATTGTGGAGATCGAATGGGCACACGAGTTAACAGCGTAGCCAGTGCCTGCAATTTAAATTCAATGTAGCTTTTTTTTGAGTTTGGGGTACGATCATAGATCGGATAACTTGTATTGATTGCGGAGCGTGAAGGCATAATTAATGGGCATGCTAGTTCACGGCCCGCAATCAACCAACACCGTTGATATCATCGAGGTGGATGATCAATGACCACGATTAAAAGATTTGGGCAAGCACCTTTTAGATTATGGAGATTGAACTCTCCGACAAAGAGCGAGCACATTGGGGATTCTGAAATCACTATGAACCGTTGATCTGTGAACGATCGATGGGTGGACCTGCAAGGAACCCACGTGTTAATGCCACGTAAACTCGTACCATGATTGGGTTCTATGATTGAATTTGGAAAATCGAGGCTTTTCTCTCAGTCTAAATTCTCAGTCAAACACTTCTATGTCGGGATTGTTGTATTTGGAATCGTGTGGTTTAGAATCGATCTAGGGATAAGATTGATGACCTATATTCATTGTAGGGAAGGCATATGCACACGGATTAATGTCTAGACCTATACCCGCAATTAAACTCAATATAGTTTTGTTTTGAGTTTGGGGTCCGATCGAAGATTGGATGGCCCGTATCCATTGCGGAGATCGGAAGGAGAATTAAATTGTGAGCTAGTTGAGGTCCCACAATCCCTTGTAGCCATTGGATCTTGGGGAAGATAGATCTTCACTGTTGAATTGCAGACAGGGGTTTAGCAGGGATCATAGCACCTGGACACGGGAGCTGAAAGGGTACCGCCTAAAAAGAATAGAGCTAAGGTCACAGCTCTCGATTGCATGGAGAGGAAACGGAGTTCCTCCGGGCTAGTCAAGGAAGGTATATTTTAGCACTCTATGTTAGACTGTGGTCGTGAGGACTTGTTCTATGGGAATAAAGGTGCTCATAGTTAGCACGTTGCATGGAATGCATTGAGGGAATGCATGTTGCATAAGAGGGCAGACAATGGATTTTTTTTCAGTAAGGAAGGAGGACCTTCCAATGTTTTACTTACATTATCTAAACGTTGAAGGAAAACAAATTTGGGTGGCCATGAGTGTTGGCACCCTAGTTATTAATGAAGGAAGAATGATTAAAGGCATTCATGTGAAACTTTTGAGTTTCATGTGTACTGATTTGGGATCGTAATCGAACTATAGCAGGAAGCATGGTCCTGTTGTAAGAGTGAATGAAAATGAATAAGACATATGGTGAAGAGTTTGGTTAAATTCCAACAAACCATGGCCAAGGACCTGTCATAAAGTGTGACAAACTTGAAATCAATGCAAGAGTGCATTGGGTATGAATGTGGCCATGAATATTGGCACATTTGTTAAAATCCTTTGAAATGTTGAATTACATTTTGAAAGGTTTGGTATGTTGAAATGAGGCATAGGAAAGGAATGAGATCCCCTTTTTCATGTTTATATAGATGTGATGAATTGTTAATATGCATGGTTTTGAATATATATATATATATATATATATATATGCATGAGAGACTAACAATTTTTTTGGTTGTATGAAGAATGAATTGCAAGAGGAAAAGGGTCTTGATATGACAGTGTTGTAATCCCATAAGGAAGACCAATTTCCTGTTGAGCCAAAATGCAAGGAATGGTATTTCCTTTTTGAGAAAGTGAATTTGATTGTTAGTATGCACAATTCTAAAATTATTTGTGAGCCACTACAAGTATGCGATGAAAATATAATGTGCATGAGAACTAACCATTTGTTTAGCTGAGGAATGAATTGCAGGAAGAAAGAGTCTTGGATATGGCAGTATTGTAAGCCCATAAGGAAGACCAATTGCCTGTTGAGATAAACTCCTATGGGGTGGAAAGTCCCATGCTTGTGAATCTGTTCCCTGTGTGGAACAAATCTGGAAAAACAAAATGTGGAATTGGAAATATGTGAGAAGAAAAGATCTATCCAAAAAGGACAGATGAAGGTTGTCAAGCTGAAAAGCATGAAAAAGACCACTGTTGAGACATGAGAACCCCGTGGTAAGTCATGATCGCCTGGAATATGTTGTGTTGAGGTAACACAAGCTGGAGGGATGCCTCGACTATAAGGCTTGATGAAGTCTCTGAAATTCTTCCTGTGCGAGAAAGCCTTGGCAAGGCAAGATGGATCACCTGAGGAACTGTATAGCAGAGAAGGGGATGCCTGAGCCTGGGCCTGGAGGGTGAGTGACCACAAGGAAGAGGAGACTCTGATAGTTCTTTTAAAATATCGATTGGGATCATGCACACAATGGGTATGTCTGGGAATAAACAGTAAGCCTGGATAGCAAGACAGTCATGTGGATGCAAACCCACGAAATGCACAGATAAGTATGGTGCCAGATTATGAAATCTTCCTGTTGAAATTTGAACAACAGTAAGATGTTTTTGCATAAAGTTGTGATTAATGTGCTTGTTGTCCAAGAATTTATTGAAGACAGGTGACGAAGGCCAAGATTCTAGAAAGGGACCTGACCATGAAAGAGGACCAAGATTTATGAAGTAGTTGGATGAGGAATTCATAACATGTGTTATTGAGAAAGAACATCGAGGACGGTGTTCCTTTTTAAGGGGGAGGGGATTGTAACACCCATGTTTCCCCCAACTTGTAATTAATCATAAAATAGGATTTACATGCTAAGGCATGTGGAGGATGTAAATGTATTATTGTTAAATTGCCCATAATTGACTGTTGGGGGGGTGAAGCCTTGAAGTATGAGCCATGATATCTCTAGAGGAAAGAATCAGTTAATGAAGGAAAGGACCGGTGGTTGACTAATCAACCACCCCCATGAATGGAAACATGGGTTTTCATCCCGAAGTACCACAGAGACCTACAAACCCGAGCTTCCTTCTAATAGAAGGAACAGGATAGGTCGGAAACCTTCCAAAAGAAGGAAGGTAACCGTAAGATACACACACCAAAGGAGAGCGCAAGCTCGGGAGGAGATGCATGAACCAAAAAGGAAGTGCAGAGAACACGACCTGAAGAATGAGAACATGAGCTTGATGCTGAGGAAGCATCTGATAAACCTCACAGGGTCGATGTGACAGAGAGAGTCTCTTTGAAAGATGGTGTAAATTCCCTAGTGATATCATGGCTTGGCATGGGGGTGGCCAGAGTGCTGAGGATGAATGCCTCTGAGCCTATGGTTGGGGGGAAAGGCACACACCCACAGTCAGTTAGTCAGCTGCAACCTGTAATAGATAAGTGTTCTCATACCTTATGTAATTGAGTTGTAACTATGTAATAAAGTTGGATATCCTGTGAATGATTCAGGGATGTGCATGTTTGCTTAATGGTTATACTGTAACTCTTTATTCTTGTTTAAATTTTGTAATTAAGTAAGTATGGAATTGTTTGATTTGTACACGTAAATGTCTGAGCCCTATGGTGGCTAAGGTTAAAATAAGTGGACTGTGAGTTCGTCGACCTTGGGAACGATTTTCACGGGTGCACATTGACACTCTCAGTTGCCTTGAGTCTCCGGGAGGATGGAGTCTGTTAATATCATGAGAGGTAGTGCAGATATGCACGGGGTCTCTATGAAGTGGGAAAAGGCCGAGAATATATTAAGTTCTAGACTTGATGAAGGAGCACAAGGGGTGTGCAGAAGACCCTTCTAAGTGTTAAGCTCAAGAGAAAGAGCACAAAGCGTACGCTACTGCCTAAGTCCTTCATAACTGATGAAGCTCAGGAAGGATAGCAAGATTTAAGTATCGAAAGGGGATATCCTTTCGTTTGGAATATGAATGGATGAGATCCATTTGGGAGGATCCAAGGCCTGTCACGACCGTTAGATTTGAAGAAGGAGCGTAGGCGTTAATGCCTCGACTCCTTCAGTCTTCACAAGTTCGGCAAATGTTGGTAATCATCGTAAAGGAGATGGATTCTCTGAAACCTGGAGCCCATGGAAGACATAGACCATTGATTTGAGGTAAGTCTCAGTCGTCCGATATTCTAGTTCGGAGTTCGTGCTTCGAGAGAGTTGTGAGTTGGAGTGACCAAAACCTCTGAAGGTGAAGTTACGGAGTGCTTAGGATTTAAGCCCTGGGTCATAGCCCAAGGTCACATTTGAGAAGGGCCTAGCAAGAGAGGATAGAACCCATTGTTTTAGAACTCGCCGAAGCGTCGGAGCCTGAATTTTATGTGGGTCATTGATCTAGAAAGAGAGAAGGGATCGTCGATTCATATCCCGTCATTTCAGAACTTCGCCAGTTCGGAGTTCGAATGAATTGGCGAGTGGTGAGGTGAAAATGCCCGAAGCCGAAGTTTCGAAGCGCCCTTTGATTAGGTGTCGAGTCACAGCCTGAGTTCATATGAAGGAAGGGGCTAGCATGGAGAGCTAGCGCATGTTACTCAAATCCTTCAAAGGGGCCAGAAAGAGCCCGCGGGTTTGGAAGAACCTGCAATATGAAAAAATGGGAACCTAGAGAGAGTTAAGGAAAGAGAAATTATGATGCCCCGCCCCTTAAAAGAGCACTTAGGGGTCAGGTGTGTTACATCCACTATATTATTAAATAAGGCCCACAATGGTAGTTAGATATAATAAATGTAAGAGGGCTTCTTAGAAGGTTCTTCTTCTAGAATATTCCTCCTCTAGAATGTTCTTAGGTGATGGTAACATTATATAAAGGGGTTCAAGCAATGTAATGAGATACGAAGAGAAGTATTATATTGCGAGTGGTATCTCAATAGGAGGATGCCCCCTTGAAGAGACAAGTGAACAGGAGAGGATCCATTCCATAATAGGATCCATTATATGGTGTTTCCCTACCTCAAGGGTTTTCTTATAATAAAAGTGTGATTTCTTCCTCAATCTATTGTGTATTCATTATTTGTGGTGATTGTATTCATATATATTTGGTACTATTGTGGTATTTTGTATTCAGGTCTTTGGTACTTAAAAAGCACTCATATGTTCTTCAACTGAACGGGTTTTATGTCCATCAAATTTTCGCAGATATTTCATGTAATTCTTAGGGAGGTCATGAGTAATTTGGGGCAAATTCAATGGGGGAAATCTGGAAGTGACCCAAGGATTTATAGGTGGGGGGGGGCGGGGGGGGGAGTTTGATTTCCCCTAGGTCTTCATCCACCTAAGCCAGCCATGATATTTTGTAAAATCATGTTATGGGCTTCAAAAGACATAGGAGGGACAGGAATTTTCAAGAAGGGTTGATGGGAAGAACTGACTTCTTGTCTAAATTCTAAAGGAGAATAATGGAGGTATATTAATGGTTATGAAGGAAATTTTGCAGCAGAAAGAGAATCTTCAAGCATATCAATCAGATATGTATATTAAGAATTTTGATGAACAACAGAAGGAGATATTTCTAGATAAGGGTTACCTGAGAAAAAAGAGGTATGGAGCTCTCTAATATTCTTCCAGCTCACAATCTTTTCTGGATCTGAATATATTAGGACCTATCGACCAAAATTTGGGATTCTAGATTTTCCCTCTCTTGGATTAATAAAAAAAAATGATATCGGAAGATGAAAATTTTTGAACTATTATAAGTTCATTATGTGGTCCCCGATCTTAGCTTCATCACACATTTTTCGGATAGTAAATCCAATTTTGTATGCTCAAGATATCCAGGTTTAAATTTTAAAGCAGAAAAAGGTGTCTCTTTCATGTGGAATAAAGCTAATATTTTGGAAGTTATTTTAATTTTTTGGGGGTTCAAGTCCCTTTAAAATATTCTTGTGCTAGGTTCAAAACCCATAAAAATCTTCATGATGTCTCTCGTGGGCACATGTCATTCTCCTCTACTTAGTTTTTATTTGAGTTATGACGGTCGGTCAGACTCTCGATACCTATCTCACCTCTCCCATTCATCCCCCTCACGTTCATCCCCAACAAACTCACCTCACTCCCCAACCCTTCCCCACTCCCCACATTTCCCAACCCCTCACTTCCGCTCCCTACAAAATCCCCTCTCCATTTCCACACCCCTCATCCCTCACATTCTCATACTTAACTTTTTTTTTTAGTTATGGTGGTCGGTCGAAC
The DNA here is from genome assembly GCA_032191745.1 of Picea mariana. Lineage (NCBI taxonomy): Eukaryota > Viridiplantae > Streptophyta > Pinopsida > Pinales > Pinaceae > Picea > Picea mariana. The sequence goes on from JASDQU010101924.1 coordinate 68,783, forward strand.
TTGCCATAACACAACTCACTCACTCCCCCTCACTTCCCGACCCAACAACCCTCCCCCGACACTCTCACCTCACCTCTCCCTCACCCTATGTCACTCCCTCTCACTATGCTCCCTACATTTCTCCCTCCCATCTTCCACCACCTACATTTCTACCCTCCCCCTACACTACCCTTTCCCCCTTTCCTACATTCTCGTGCCTCCCACACTTAACTCCTTTCATAAAAAATTACTACTATTATATTACTCACCTTTAACTTTTTCATTTTATACATTATTTTATTTAACCCACATGTAACCTTATGCCATGTGCCCAAATCTCATTGAATGACATGGAAATATGTTTAATCCTATGGAGGAGTGCCATATGGAATCCAATTAATTGGAGGCACATTGCAATATATTAATGGTTGGACGAAATTTAATCCAAGGGCCCAGATTTGTCCACGAATTTTGATCAATGGTGGTTGAGTCACGATTTGGCAGAGGCCATAACTTGAGCTCTGGGTGTCGGAATCGCGCAAACGTTATATCGTTGGAAAGTTATTTCAACGTATAATATGATGGTATAGGTTTCAAAGGCTAAATGTTGCTACATTTTCCATAGATATTAAAATATCATTCCGCTGCATTTTTAATGGGCATGTGTGACAACACAATTTCACGAGCTTCTATCCTGAGATCCAGGAAACAGATTTGGACAAATTTTATATCGTTGAAAATATAATACGATGAAGATAACATCTAAAATGATTTCCATGGTTAAATATTTTATTATCATTCCCATAGAATTAAAACACAATCGTCCTCTTTTAAAGGGAAATTAATTAAATTTCAAAAATAAAAGTTTAATTAAACTTTTATTTAAAAAATGAGAGGGACCCACTTTCAATATACTTGTATTAATGATGTGAATTCATTAATGAGGAATTAATGAGGCATTAATTAAAGGGAATGTTTCAAGAAGAAACTTGTGCAGGAATTTCTAGAAGGGAGAAACCCTGACTACCCAAGTAGTTAGAAAATCTCTCCTTAAAAAGAGAAGAGAGGCTCCATCAAAAAAAAAACAATGAGTATTGTATGAGAGACCATCATAGTAAGTTTATGTTGATCACACCCTTCTTTTTCTTTATCAAGTTCTTCATCCATTTATTCCACCTCTTTCACTAGAAAGGTTTAACCGAAGACTGATAACTTCTCTTTTCTTCTTGCCAGGTCTTGTTGTTCTTTTTACCACCCACCATCTTCCTTCTAAAAGATTCATTCTTGTGTATATTTGTTTTATGGTCTGTGGGAGCCCCTATCCCAGTCTTTATGACAAACACATTTTAAATTTCAAAGAATATGTAACAGACTATATATTTTTTAGAAATTTCAAGAGAGCTATTCCAGGAACAATCTCGACTATACTATGTAACCCAAAATTATGAATATAAAGTATTTGAGGTTGATCTATCATTATCTTTATTTGAGCTGCCCATTATTCAAACTGTTAAAGTTCTCTTATGCATGCAGACCATCTTCTTTTATTTTTTATGTGATCAGAAATCTTTATTTTAAACTATGATGGATGTGAGGAAATTTTATTTATTTGCTTTAAATGTGTGAATGTGCTCAGTTCCTGGTCCTTTCTCAAGAAATTTCTTTAAATAAAACAAAACATTTTCCTTTTTATTTTTCTATCATTTTTTATATTTCTTCGAATACCACGACAGACTTCTGCAAAGTCCCAAGAAAATCATAAAATAAAGAGGAGTACCACCTCTATAAAAATGCAAGGGGATTTAGATCCTCATGAAGTTGTCGTTTCAGTTATAACGAATTCAAGTGTCAACATTTTTTGTGACCATACCGGGGAATGATTTGTTTTCAAGAGATATGATACCTTTTATATCAAATATTATTGGAAGACTAGAAGCAGTCTGGTTGCAATTTGAGAGAAAATTTAGAGATTGGTTCAAGATGAATTGGGTTTTGGAAAACCTTGTTCAAAGAGCATTGAATGGACTTGAAGGTTTATTGTTGAAATTCCAGTCGCAAATCAGTTGTGACGACATTTATGGAACCACAAAACCACCAAATATTTGGGAGGATGATCTCCCTGGAAACTCCATCCTCAAAACTAAATATCTTAAAGAAATGTGCCCCAGTGACTTCACTGAAAAGATCTTTGAATTTCAAGAAGACATATATGAAGACTCCTCCAAGGAATTTTTCTCATACTATTAAGAGATTTTTCCTCCTCCATCAACAAAAGTTGTTCAAGGAATAGTGAAAGGAGAAGGTATCCAAAGAAAGAAAAGGTTGCACAGAATCCCACTCAGTTTGCAAGGAGAGGTTCACCCATTGCCAGATATTTTCATGAACAAATTTCCAACATTTTGCGGGAATGTTTCAGAAGATTCAAAAAAAAAAATTGATTAAATTTGACAGTGCTTGTGAAATTTTTAATGTGGCTCAAAATTATGTTGCATGCCAGTTATTTATCTTGACTTTAAAAGAATATGCTAGTGAATGGTTTTATTCATTGTTGCCCGGAACCATCACTAATTGGGATGTACTAGAAAACTTGTTTGTCAAAAGATATTTCTCAAGAAAAGATCCATATCCTTTTTTCTTAAAGTTGGTTGAAATCAAGATGAACAAAGAAAAAACAGTTAAATATATCTCTTTCAGATTTATAAAAGTTCTTCATGAGGTTCCTCAAGAAATGTTTCCAAACAATGTCATTATTTTTAGTTGTTACGAAAATATTTTGCCCACAAATTTGAGATTTCTATTGAAGAAAGAAGGAAAATGTAGTTGGAAAGAATTAATGCAGCGAGCTCAACTCATTGAAAGATTTGTTCTTGAAACCAGTGCCAACATATTGATCCCCCGAAATTTATCCAAGACAATGGAGGAATGAATTTAGAAGAAAACTTTGAGAAAAGAAATGAAAAAAAAAATTCAGATCCTGATCTTGAAACAGAAAATGAAAACACTAAATTTTCAATTCAAGAAGAACACCATCCTCTGTATGAATCATGGGAGGTAAATGTCAACCTCTCATGTGCTCAATTTGAGAATGATGATTATAGTGAAATCAGGGATGAACATGAGGACTTAATTTAGTTTGAGAAGACTGTAGCAGAGTCTCAAATAATACAACCAAAGTACATCAAGCCACAACAACAATGTTTACATCCGAGGGATAGAAATCATCACTTTACATCAGATTTGTATTATGTTGATTGTTTTCCTGAAGCAGAGTTTCATGAAGAAAGCATTTTCCAAGCATCAAAGGAAAGACATTTGAAGCAAGAGGAATCATGGATGATAAATTTTATTTCTGAAGATCGTGAAGTTATTGATGAACAAAAAATATGGCCTTACAATTCCCCACAAAACTTCACCAACAGTTCACCATTGCAACCTCACCACGGAGCATGGGTGATTTTAGGGGCTAAATTTCGCTCATGGGCTAATTTTCCATGGTTTTTCCAAAAACGAGATTCGCTATTTTAAAAATGATTCGCCCAATTTCTATAGGATAAAATTAGTTTACCTTAAAAATCGCCAAAATTTTATAAAAATTATATAAAATCCTTTGAAATTTGAATATTCTTACAAAAATATCGCCAATCATTTATAGTTGGCATATGAAGGATTAGTAAGATTCACCAAGGTTCTACATTTAAAAATAAATTTCCATCCTTAAAACCATCCCTGCCACGGAGACATGATCATTGTACAAAGGAAGAATTCCTTCAAGGAATTGATGTTGAATAATAAATCTTAGATGTGGTTGATGATAAGGATAAAGATGAAATTATTCTCATATTGGAAACTCCTTATCCAATCAAAGAATGCAATATTCTTGAGCAAATAAAAGTTGATTTATTTGAATCACGGTTCCAAAGCATTGTTGGCCAAGAAATACAATCAGATTTCAAGCACATATTGTTCAGTCTCATCATAGTATACTTTGGGCATGTTTTTGATCATTTGGTAGTAGCCTCAACATATTTCCCAACTCGCTCATTCTAGAATTCGGTTGGATGCTTGAATGGATCCATTGGAAATCTGCCTACACCTAAGGTGCCCCTTTCTTTCAAGTAAGTTGGGGTAGGTAGATCATACATGTACACATTTTTGTTCAATGTTGCACAATAAGGCAGTCAAACTCGAAGGTAACTCTAGGAAAGAAGAAGAATTACATGAATTTATTTTGAAGATGACTCCATAGCCCAATGGAGAAGGTAATAGGTCTTGATATTCTAGTGTTTTCAGCAACCCACATGGGGTCATTGCCATGCAGTTGGAGCCAATTGTTGACCAAAATTTGGTCATCTATATTTTCCCGCACTTGGATTAAGAAAAAAAAATGATATCGGAAGATAAAAAAAATTGAACTATTATAAGCTCGTTATGTGGTTTCCGGTATCAACTTCGTCACGCATTTTTTGGATCAAAAATCCGAGTTCGTATGCTCAAGATATTTCGGATCGGAAAGGCACCTCTTTGATGTGTAATAAAGCTAATATTTTGGAAGCGGTTGTAAATTTTTTGGGGTTCAAGTCCCTTGAAAATATTCTTGTGTTGGGTTCAAAACCTATAAAAATTCTTCATGGTGTCTCTCGTGGTCACATATCATTCTCCTCTACTTAGTTTTTATTTGAGTTATGACGGTCGGTCAGACTCGCCATAACTCCCTCGCCTCTCCCCTTCATCCCCCTCATGTTCGTCCCCGACAAACTAACCTCACTCACCAACCCTTCCCTGCTCCCCATGTTTCCCACCCCCTCACTTCCACTCCCTACAAAATATCCTCTCAATTTTCTCACCCCTCATCCCTCACATTATCATACTTCAATTTTTTTTGAGTTATGGTGGTCGGTCGGACTCACCATAACCCAACTCACTCCCTCCCCCTCACTTCCCAACCCGCCCCTGACACTCTCACATAACCTCTCCCTCACCTCACCTCACCTCACCTCACCCTATTTCACTCCCTCTCATTCTACTCCCTACATTTCTCCCTCCCATCTTCCACCACCTACATTTCTACCCTCCCCCCTACACTACCCTTTCCCCCTTTCCTACATTCATGTGCTTCCCACACTTAACTCATTTCATAAAACATTACTACTATTATATTACTCACCTTTAACTTTTCCATTTTATACATTATTTTATTTAACCCACATGTAACCTTATGCCATGTGCCCAAATCTCATTGAATGACATGGAAATATGTTTAAGCCTATGGAGGAGTGCCACATGGAAGTCAATTAATTGGAGACACATGGAAATATATTAATGGTTGGACGAAATTTAATCCAAGGGCCTAGATTTGTCCACGAATTTTGATCAATGGTGGTTGAGTCACGATCTTGCAGAGGCTATAACTTGAGCTTCGGGTGTCGGAATCACGTAAAATTTATATCATTGGAAATTTATTTCAACGTAGAATATGATGGTATAGGTTTCAAATGTTTATGGTTGCTAAAATTTTCCGAGAAATTAAAATATCAGTCAGCTGCATTTTTAATGGGCATGCGTGACGACTCAACTTCACAAGCTCATATCTTGAGATCCAAGCAACTGATTTGGACAAATTGTATATCGTTGAAAAGAGAAGACGATGAGGATCACATCTGAAATTATTTCCATGGCTAAAAATTATATTATCATTCCCATAGAATTAAAATACAGTCGTCCTCTTTTAAAGAGGAATTAATTAAATTTCAAAAATAAAAGTTTAATTAAACTTTTATTAAAAAAAGCAGAGGGACCCACTTTCAATATACTTGTATTAATTATGCGAATTCATTAATGAGGCATTAATTAAAGGGAATGTTTCAAGAATATACTTGTATGGGAATTTCTAGAAGCGAGAAACCCTAACTACCCAAGTAGTTAGAAAATCTCTCCTTAAAAAGAGAAGAGAGGCTCCATAAAAAAAAAACAGTAAGTATTGTATGAAAGACCATCATAGTAAGTTTATGTTGATCACTTCCTTCTTTTTCTTTATCAAGTCCTTCATCCAGTTACTCCACCTCTTTCACTAGAAAGGTTTAACCGAAGAATGATAACTTCTTTTTTCTTCTTGCCAGGTCTTGTTGTTCTTTTACCGCCCACCATCTTCCTTCTAAAAGATTCATTCTTGTGTATATTTGTTTTATGGTCCGCGGGAGCCCCAATCCTAGTCTATATAACAAACGCATTTTAAATTTCAAAGAATATGTAACAGACTATATATTTTTTAGAAATTTCAAGAGAGTTATTTCGAGAACAATCTCGATTGTACTTTGTAACCCAGAATTCTAAATATAAAGTATTTGAGGTTGATCTATCATTATCTTTATTTGAGTTTCCCATGATTCACTCTATTAAATTTCTCTTGTGCATGCGGACCATCTTCTTTTATTTTATATGTGATCAGAAATCTTTATTTTAAACTATGATGGATGTGAGGAAATTTTGCTTATTTGTTTTAAATGTGTGAATATGCTCAGTTCCTGGTCCTTTCTCGGGAACTTTATTTAAAGAAAACAAAACATTTTGTTAGTATTTTTCTAGAAATTTTTATATTTCTTTGAATACCACGATGGACTTTTGCAAAGTCCCATATTTTGAAAACTTAAAGTCCCAAGAAAATCGTAAAATAAAGAGGAGTACCACCTCAATAAAAACGCATGGGGATTTACATCCTCGTGAGGTTGTCGTTTCAGTCGTAACAGATTCAAGCATCAACAGGAACTGACCAGGATTAAGGTGGCTTCTAGTATGTCTTATGGAAGAGGCCATATTATCCTTATGTGGAGTTGTCAGCTAGGGAATATTTCTTCCACTTACATCCCTGGAAACAACACCATTTCGGATGTTATCCCTCAATATTTTCTAGGATGTTGTTGGAACCCGAGGCACCATGGGGGCCAAGACTCAGGATAAATCTTAAGGCCATATTTGTAATAAAATAATTGTGAAATATTTGGGAAGCTTTTACCTCTCTCTCTCTTTCTTTTGAAATTATAGTACCTCAAACAATTCT
>JASDQU010101924.1:75865-91789 GCA_032191745.1 Picea mariana
AAAAAACACCTGGTCTGATTGGTCTCATGCACAAGTCGCATAAGGAGGTGTTATTATCTGCATTTACTCCTTGAGGAGAAGGACTGCAGATTGAACCTGTGATTTGGGAATTCTTGTTGAAATTCAGTAGAAGAATTTATTCATCCCTTTGTCAAAGTGATAACTACCCTTATGGGGTTAGGGATATGTTGATCAACATTAATGGTAAGACCTTAATGTGTATTGGCATGAAAATGCAAGATGAGAACATGTTGTGATGCATACGATAATGGTTGCATGAATGTAACATGAAAATAGACTCAATTAAGCCTATGGTTGGTTGTACCGTACGATATGTTGTTGGTTGCATTAGTCCATAATGAGATGATGACAACCGAGGAGTAACAACATGAATGAGGTAAAAAGGTGCAAGAGATGCACCTACATATACACAAATATGTGTATACATGCTTAAAATAATAATATGACTGCAAGCTCTCAGCTGAGAGGGAATCTTGGTGCTGAGTGTCCCTATAGGACTTGTCATAAGGATTACAACAATATCCTTGGAGGAGGATTTGGAAGTATGATATTCCCATGTGCATGTATGACATGGAAAAAGGTGCAAGTAATGATCTTGCATGATGAACGTTTGCACTATGTGTGTTATGCTTGAGTGCATGGATTTAATGCATTATGAAACTTCTTGATATGAAGCCTGATAGTAATACCAATTAGGTGTAAATCATATTAAATGTGAAAGTGATGCACATGTGTGAAGTAAGAGTATAGGTACACTAAAGGAATGAGGTGACTGCCTAAATGAGTGATATGTAAGGCAATAATTGCACTTGACAAGATTAAGTGAATACCATGGATGCATGGTTGAATCCATTTTGAAGAGTCATGAAAGTTCTTTTTTGAATGATAGCATAAGGGGAATGTGCTCCATTCCCTCAAGAAAGACTAGTGTAAAATAGAAGAAAGAGTGGACGAGCAAAGATGCTCTGTTATCATAATAAAAGGAAATTGATCATGCCTTGAAGGTTACATGAGAATGATTGTGAACAAACATGAGTTGACTTATTTTAAAATAGAGATGTAGATGGGCTGTGAAATATACCTATGGCAGCTACACACAGGCTTATGATTATGCATATGGTTAAGCACCTCATGGATGTAAGTTAACAAAATTGGAATATGTGTGGATACATAATCTAGATGCATGTCAAAAATGCATGTCTATATTCCTTAAAGAATGCTTAGTGACAAGATGAAGCTAATTCAAGGTTGAGGCCATCACAGATAGTGATGGATATGCAATGAGGAAGTTGCATGCTAAAGGAGTTCGTTGTGAAGAAACTGTGTGAGAACTCTGAAAGAAGAATAGAGTCACAACCCTAATAATTTCTCAAGGTTGGGCAATGGGCTGCAAATCCTCTCTATATAAGAATCTTGGATTACATTTTTAAAAAGCAATTGTGTAGGTGGAAGGATAACAACTGAATATTAACCACTCTGAGAACCGAATGATAATGTGCAGGATGCACAGGTTCATGATCCACTATGAACAAAAATCTTGCTATTAAAGCATGATGTTGTATCCAAAAAGGTTAGGGTGAGGCCTAACCAAGACTGCTCAAGGAAAAGAGCAGGGAGATCCCAACCTGGAGTAAATTGCAAAAGCAAAGAAGAGGAAAAAGGAGGAACGCTTGTCCACCCTAATAACTCTGAATTGCTTACAGAGTTGTAGGTCTTAGATGAACAGTTGTGAGAACAAGTACAGCTGGGAAAAGAGAAGGGATAAATAGGTATGTTTGATCGAATAAGCTTGGTGGAAGCCACATCAAGCAAAGGAAGTAAGGCCTTAGAAATAACTCAGTTGGGTTGAAATCCCCAAGCTGTTTGGAAGGAGTTGGAAAAAGGGGAGAGCCCCTAACTCCTTTCTTGTTATGTGTTATGTTTCCTCTGGAATGAGAAAGTTGATTTACTAATAATAAAAGTAAATGTTTTGACACCATAGTGATTATGATTGTATTACTGCAGAAACAATTGAGAATTGTCTGTATTGCATTCATGGAAACCCTTGAGGATAATGTGATGAAGTGCATAAAGATATGCTAGGACATTTTGAAGATGTTTTATGGATTTGAATGTTATGATACATATTACAACTAATGATGCATGTTGTGCATAGAAAGGAATTGGAACTGTTGAGGAAGACAGTTACCAATGATGGGAAACCTCAGGCAGAGAATGACCATGGGAAGGATGTGGTCGAAATATTGTTGACAGGACTGTAAAAATCCCGCTAAAGCACTGTTGATGAGGTAAAAAAAAAAATCAGAAAGAGGGTTCTACCAGCCAAGAAAAGGTATAAAAATGTCCATGCTTATATGGCTCAACTTATGAAAATATTGGGTGAGAACCCCTTCTGAAATATTTAATTGTCTCATGTTATGCACAGAATTTTGAAAGGGCAGTTGTATGCCATGGATACCCAAGTAGGGTATGATTCAGGAAGGAGAACCTGAATGATGTAGGTGTGAGCCTCTGGCAATGAAGACTGATTATATGATGCAAGATCATCTGAACCAAATGACCTTTGTTGACTCAAAAGGTCAAAAACCTTTAATAAGAGATCGTAGAAATCCCTTTGATCGACTACAGATCGAGATTGTGAAGATCGTGAAAGAAAACCTTGATCGAATCAGGCTAATCAAGAATCTGACAGAGGAAGTGAACATGATCCATTCATCATAAGGAAACTGATCTCAGTCGTCAGATCGATTTCAAGATCCACTGGAGTTAACAGATCAAACGCCAGTCGTTCGATAAGATCAACGGCCTGTATTCATTGTGGAGATCGAATGGGCACACGAGTTAACGGCGTAGCCTGTGCCCGCAATTTAAATTCAATGTAGCTTTGTTTTGAGTTTGGGGTCCGATCGTAGATCGGATGACTCGTATTGATTGCGGAGCGTGAAGGTGTAATTAACGGGCACGCTAGTTCATGGCCCACAATCAACCAACACCGTTGATATCGTCAAGGTGGATGATCAATGACCACAATTAAAAGATTTGGGCAAGCACCTTTTAGATTATGGAGATTGAACTCTCCGACAAAGAGCGAGCACATTGGGGATTCTGAAATCACTGTGAAAATCGAGGCTTTGCTCTCAGTCTAAATTCTCGGTCAAACACTTCTATGTCGGGATTGTTGTATTTGGAATCGTGTGGTTTAGAATCGACCTAGGGACAAGATCGACGACCTGTATTCATTGCGGGGAAGGCATATGCACACGAATTAATGTCCAGACCTGTACCCACAATTAAACTCAATATAGTTTTGTTTTGATTTTGGGGTCCGATCGAAGATCGGATGGCCTGTATCCATTGCGAAGATCAGAAGGAGAATTAAACCGTGAGCTAGTTGAGGTCCCACAATCCCTTGTAGCCATTGGATCTTGGGGAAGACGTATCTTCACTGTTGAATTGCAGACAAGGGGTTTAGCCGGGATCATAGCACCCAGACATGGGAGCTGAAAGGGTGCCGCCTGAAAAGAATAGAGCTAAGGTCACAGCTCTTGATTGCATGGAGAGAAAATGGAGTTCCTCCGGGCCAGTCAAGGAAGGTATATTTTAGCACTCTACCTTAGACTGTGGTCGCAAGGACTTGTTCTATGGGAATAAAGGTGCTCATAGTTAGCATGTTGCATGGAATGCATTGAGGGAATGCATGTTGCATAAGAGGGCAGACAATGGATTTTTTTTCAGTAAGGAAGGAGGACCTTCCAATGTTTTACTCGCATTATCTAAACGTTGAAGGAAAACAAATTTGGGTGGCCATGAGTGTTGGCACCCTAGTTATTAATGAAGGAAGAATGATTAAAGGCATTCATGTGAAACTTTTGAGTTTCATGTGTACTGATTTGGAATCGTGATCAAACTATAGCAAGAAGCATGGTCCTGATGTAAGAGTGAATGAAAATGAATAAGTCATATGGTGAAGAGGTTGGTTAAATTCCAACAAACCATGGCCAAGGACCTGTCATAAAGTGTGACAAACTTGAAATCAATGCAAGAGTGCATTGGGTATGAATGTGGACATGAATATTGGCACATTTGTTAAAATCCTTTGAAATGTTGAATTACATTTTGAAATGTTTGGTATGTTGAAATGAGGCATAGGAAAGGAATGAGATCCCCTTTTTCATGTTTATATAGATGTGATGAATTGTTAATATGCATGGTTTTGAATATATATATATATATATATATGGATGCATGAGAGACTAACAATTTTTTTGGTTGTGTGAAGAATGAATTGCAAGAGGAAAAGGGTCTTGATATGACAGTGTTATAAGCCCATAAGGAAGACCAATTTCCTGCTGAGCCAAAATGCAAGGAATGGTATTTCCTTTTTGAGAAAGTGAATTTGATTGTTAGTATGCACAATTCTGAAATTGTTTGTGAGCCACTGCAAGTATGCGACGAAAATATAATGTGCATGAGAACTAACAATTTGTTTAGCTGAGGAATGAATTGAAGGAAGAAAGAGTCTTGGATATGGAAGTATTGTAAGCCCATAAGGAAGACCAATTGTCTGCTGAGATAAAATGTTATGGGGTGGAAAGTCCCATGCTTGTGAATCTATTCCCTGTGTGGAACAAATCTAGAAAAACAAAATGTGGAATTGGAAATCTGTGAGAAGAAAAGATCTATCCAGAAAGGACAGATGAAGGTTGTCAAGATGAAAAGCATGAAAAAGGCCACTGTTGTGACATGAGAACCCCATGGTAAGTCATGATCGCCTGGAATATGTTGTGTTGAGGTAACACAAGCTGGAGGGACGCCTCGACTGTAAGGCTCGATGAAGTCTCTGAAATTCTTCATGTGCGAGAAAGCCTTGGCAAGGCAAGATGGATCACCCGAGGAACTGTATAGCAGAGAAGGGGATGTCTGAGCCTAGGCCTAGAGGGTGAGTGACCGCAAGGAAGAGGAGACTCTGATAGTTCTTTTAAAATATTGATTGGGATCATGCACACAATGGGTATGTCTGGGAATAAACAGTAAGCCTGGATAGAAGAACAGCCATGTGGATGCAAACCCACGAAATGCACAGATAAGTATGGTGCTAGATTATGAAATCTTCCTGTTGAACTTTGAAAAACAATAAGATGTTTTTGCATAAAGTTGTGATTAATGTGCTTGTTATCCAAGAATTTATTGAAGACAGGTGACGAAGGCCAAGAGTCTGGAAAGGGACCTGACCATGAAACAGGACCACGGTTTATGAAGTAGTTGGATGAGGAATTCATAACAGGTGTTATTGAGAAAGAACACCGAGGACGGTGTTCCTTTTTAAGGGGGAGGGGATTGTAACACACAAGTTTCCCCCAGCTTGTAATTAATCATAAAATACGATTTACATGCTAAGGCATGTGGACGATGTAAATGTATTATTGTTAAATTGCCCATAATTGACTGTTGGGGGGGTGAAGCCTTGAAGTATGAGCCATGATATCTCTAGAGGAAAGAATCAGTTAATGAAGGAAAGGACCAGTGGTTGACTAATCAACCACCCCCATCAATGGAAACATGGGTTGTCATCCTGAAGTACCACAGAGACCTGCAAACCCGAGCTTCCTTCTAACAGAAGGAACAGGATAGGTTGGAAACCTTCCAAAAGAAGGAAGGTAGCCGTAAGATACACACACCAAAGGAAAGCGCAAGCTCAGGAGGAGATGCACGAACCAAAAAGGAAGTGCAGAGAACATGACCTGAAGAATGAGAACGTGAGCTTGATGTTGAGGAAGCATCTGATAAACCTCACAGGGTCGATGTGACAGAAAGAGTCTCTCTGAAAGATGGTGCAAATTCCCTAGTGATATCATGGTTTGGCACGGGGTTGGCCAGAGTGCTGAGGATGAATGCCTCTGAGCCTATGGTTGGGGGGAAAGGCACACACCCACAATCAGTTAGTCAGATGCAACCTGTAATAGATAAGTGTTCTCATACCTTATGTAATTGAGCTGTAACTATGTAATAAAGTTGGATATCCTGTGAATGACTCAGGGATGTGCATGTTTGCTTAATGGTTATACTGTATCTATTTATTCTTGTTTAAATTATGTATTTAAGTAAGTATGGAATTGTCTGATTTGTACACGTAAATGTCTGAGCCCTGTGATGGCTAAGGTTAAAATAAGTGGACTGTGAGTTCGTCAACCTTGGGAACGATTTTCACGGGTGTACGTCGACACTCCCAGTTGCCTTGAGTCTCCGAGAGGACGGAGTCTGTTAAGCTCAGGAGAGGTAGTGAAGATATGCACGGGGTCTCTATGAGGTAGGCAAAGGCTGAGAATATCTTAAGTTCTAGACTTGATGAAGGAGCGCAAGGGGTGTGCAGAAGACCCTTCTAAGTGTTAAGCTCAGGAGAAAGAGCACAAAGCGTACGCTAGTGCCTAAGTACTTCATAACTGACGAAGCTCGGGAAGGATAGCGAGATTCAAGTATCGAAAGGGGATATCCTTTTGTTTGGAAGATGAATGGATGAGATCCGTTTAGGAGGATCCAAGGTCTGTCACGACCATTAGATTTGAAGTAGGAGCGCAGGCGTTAACACCTCGACTCCTTTAGTCTTCACAAGTTCGACGAATGTTGGTAATCATCGTAAAGGAGATGGATTCTCTAAAACCCAGAGCCCATGGAAGACATAGACCGTTGATTTGAGGTAAGTCTCAGTCATCCGATATTCTAGTTCGGAGTTCGTGCTTCGAGAGAGTTGTGAGTTGGAGTGACCAAAACCTCTGAAGGCGAAGTTACGGAGTGCTCAGGAGTTAATCCCTGGGTCATAGCTCGAGGTCACATTTGAGAAGGGCCTAGCAAGAGAGGATAGCACCCATTGTTTTGGAACTCACCGAAGCACTGGAGCCTAAATTTTATGTGGGTCGTTGATCTAGAAAGAGAGAAGGGATCGTCGATTCATATCCCGTCATTTCAAAACTTCGCCAATTCGGAGTTCGGATGAATTGCGAGTGGTGAGGTGAAAACACCCGAAGCCGAAGTTCCGAAGCACCCTTTTATTAGGTGTCAAGTCACAGCCTGAGTTCATATGAAGGAAGGGGCTAGCATGGAGAGCTAGCGCTTGTTACTCAAATCCTTCAAAGGGGCTAGGAAAGAGCCCGCGGGTTTGGAAGAACCTGCAATATGAAAAAAGGGGAACCTAGAGAGAGTTAAGGAAAGAGAAATTATGATGCCCCGCCCCTTAAAAGAGCACTTAGGGGTCGGGTGTGTTACATCCACTATATTATTAAATAAAGCCCACAATGGTAGTTAGATATAATAAATGTAAGAGGACTTCTTAGAAGGTTCTTCTTCTAGAATATTCCTCCTCTAAAATGTTCTTAGGTGATGGTAACATTATATAAAGGGGTTCAAGCAATGTAATGAGATATGAAGAAAAGTATTGTATTGTGAGTGGTATCTCAATAGGAGGATGCCCCCTTGAAGAGGCAAGTGAACAGGAGAGGATCCCTTCCATAATAGGATCCATTATATGGTGTTTCCCTACCTCAAGGGTTTTCTTATAATATAAGTGTGATTTCTTCCTCAATCTATTGTGTATATTCATTATTTGTGGTGATTGCATTCATATATATTTGGTACTATTGTGGTATTTTGTATTCAGGTCTTTGGTACTTAACAAGCACTCATATGTTCTTCAGCTGAACGGGTTTTATCTCCATCAAATTTTCGCAGATATTTCATGCAATTCTTAGGGAGGTCATGAGTAATTTGGGGCAAATTCAATGGAGAAAATCTGGAAGTGACCCAAGGATTTATAGGTGGGGGGGGAGGTTGATTTCCCCCAGGTCTTCATCCACCTAAGCCAGCCATGATATTTTGTAAAATCATGTTATGGGCTTCAAAAGACATAAGAGGGATAGGAATTTTCAATAAGGGTTGATGAGAAGAACTAACTTCTTGTCTAAATTCTAAAGGAGAATAATGGAGGTCTATTAATCGTTATGAAGGAAATTTTGCAGCAGAAAGAGAATCTTCAAGCATATCAGTCAGATATGTATATTAAGAATTTTGATGAACAACAGAAGAAGATATTTCTAGATAAGGGTTACCCTAGAAAAAAGAGGTATGGAGCTCTCTAATATTCTTCCAACTCACAATCTTTTATGGATCTGAATATATCGGGACCTATTGACCAAAATTTGGGATTCTAGATTTTCCCTCTCTTGGATTAATAAAAAAAAATGATATCGGAAGATGAAAATTTTTGAACTATTATAAGTTCATTATGTGGTCCCCGGTCTTAGCTTCATCACGCATTTTTTGGATCGTAAATCCAAGTTTGTATGCTCAAGATATCCAGGTTTAAATTTTAAAGCAGAAAAATGTGTCTCTTTGATGTGGAATAAAAATAATATTTTGGAAGTTCTTTTAATTTTTGGGGGGTTCAAGTCCCTTGAAAATCTTCTTGTGCTAGGTTCAAAACCCATAAAAATCTTCATGGTGTCTCTCATGGGCACATGTCATTCTCCTCTACTTCGTTTTTATTTGAGTTATGACGGTCGGTCAAACTCTCGATACCTCTCTCACCTCTCCCATTCATCCCCCTCACATTCATTCCCAACAAACTCACCTCACTCCCCAACCCTTCCCCACTCCCCACATTTCCCAACCCCTCACTTATGCTCCCTACAAAATCCCCTCTCCATTTCCACACCCCTCATCCCTCACATTCTCATACTTAACTTTTTTTTTGAGTTATGGTGGTCGGTCGAACTCGCCATAACACAACTCACTCACTTCCCAACCCAACAACCCTCCCCCGACACTCTCACCTCACCTCTCCCTCACCCTATGTCACTCTCTCTCACTATGCTCCCTACATTTCTCCCTCCCATATTCCACCACCTACATTTCTACCCTCACCCTACACTACCCTTTCCCCCTTTCCTACATTCTCGTTCCTCCCACACTTAACTCCTTTCATAAAACATTACTACTATTATATTACTCACCTTTTACTTTTCCATTTTATACATTATTTTATTTAACCCACATGTAACCTTATGCCATGTGCCCAAATCTCATTGAATGACATGGAAATATGTTTAATCCTATGGAGGAGTGCCATATGGAATCCAATTAATTGGAGGCACATTGCAATATATTAATGGTTGGACGAAATTTAATCCAAGGGCACAGATTTGTCCACGAATTTTGATCAATGGTGGTTGAGTCACGATCTTGCAGAGGCCATAACTTGAGCTCTGGGTGTCGGAATCGCGC
The DNA here is from genome assembly GCA_032191745.1 of Picea mariana. NCBI lineage: Eukaryota > Viridiplantae > Streptophyta > Pinopsida > Pinales > Pinaceae > Picea > Picea mariana. The sequence goes on from JASDQU010101924.1 coordinate 85,160, forward strand.
AAACGTTATATCGTTGGAAAGGTATTTCAACATAGAATATGATGGTATAGGTTTCAAAGGCTAAACATTGCTACATTTTCCCCAGAAATTAAAATATCATTTCGCTGCATTTTTAATGGGCATGCGTGACAACTCAACTTCACGAGCTTCTATCCTGAGATCCAGGAAACAGATTTGGACAAATTTTATATCGTTGAAAACATAATACGATGAAGATAACATCTGAAATGATTTCCATGGTTAAATATTTTATTATCATTCCCAAAGAATTAAAACACAATCATCCTCTTTTAAAGGGAAATTAATTAAATTTCAAAAATAAAAGTTTAATTAAACTTTTATTTAAAAAGGAGAGGGACCCACTATCAATATACTTGTATTAATGATGTGAATTCATTAATGAGGCATTAATTAAAGGGAATGTTTCAAGAAGAAACTTGTGCAGGAATTTCTAGAAGGGAGAAACCCTAACTACCCAAGTAGTTAAAAAATCTCTCCTTAAAAAGAGAAGAGAGGCTCCATCAAAAAAAAAACAATGAATATTGTATGAGAGACCATCATAGTAATTTTATGTTGATCACATCATTCTTTTCTTTCTCAAGTCCTTCATCCATTTATTCCACCTCTTTCACTAGAAAGGTTTAACCGAAGACTGATAACTTCTCTTTTCATCTTGTCGGGTCTTGTTGTTCTTTTTACCGCCCACCATCTTCCTTCTAAAAGATTCATTCTTGTGTATATTTGTTTTATGGTCCGTGGGAGCCCCAATCTTAGTCTTTATGACAAACACATTTTAAATTCCAAAGAATATGTAACAGACTATATATTTTTTTAAAATTTCAAGAGAGCTATTTCGGGAACAATCTCAACTATACTTTGTAACCCAAAATTATGAATATAAAGTATTTGAGGTTGATCTATCATTATCTTTATTTGAGCTGCCCATTATTCAAACTGTTAAAGTTCTCTTATGCATGCAGACCATCTTCTTTTATTTTTTATGTGATCAGAAATCTTTATTTTAAACTATGATGGATGTGAGGAAATTTTATTTATTTGCTTTAAATGTGTGAATGTGCTCAGTTCTTGGTCCTTTCTCAAGAAATTTCTTTAAATAAAACAAAACATTTTCCTTTTTATTTTTCTGTCATTTTTTATATTTCTTTGAATACCATGACAAACTTCTGGAAAGTCCCAAGAAAATCATAAAATAAAGAGGAGTATCACCTCTATAAAAATGCAAGGGGATTTACATCCTCGTGAGGTTGTCGTTTCGGTTATAACGAATTCAAGTGTCAACATTTTTTGTGACCATACCGGGGAATGATTTGTTTTCAAGAGATATGATACATTTTATATCAGATATTATTGGAAGACTAGAAGCAGTCTGGTTGCAGTTTGAGAGAAAATTTGGAGATTGGTTCAAGATGAATTGGGTTTTGGAAAACCTTGTTGAAAGGGCATTGAATGGACTTGAAGGTTTATTGTTGAAATTCCAGTCACAAATCAGTTGTGACGACATTTATGGAACCACAAAACCACCAAATATTTGGGAGGATGATCTCCCTGGAAACTGCATCCTCAAAACTAAAGATCTTAAAGAAATGTGCCCCAGTGGCTTCACTGAAAAGATCTTTGAATTTCAAGAAGACATATATGAAGACTCCTCCGATGAATTTTTCTCATACTATCAAGAGATTTTTCCTCCTCCATCAACAAAAGTTGTTCAAGGAATAGTGAAAGGAGAAGGTATCCAAAGAAAGAAAAGGTTGCACAGAATCCCACTCAGTTTGCAAGGAGAGGTTCACCCATTGCCAGATATTTTCATGAACAAATTTCCAACATTTTGCGGGAACGTTTCAGAAGATTCAAAAAAAAAATTGATTAAATTTGACAGTGCTTGTGAAATTTTTAATGTGGCTCAAAATTATGTTGCATGCCAGTTATTTATCTTGACTTTAAAAGAATATGCTAGTGAATGGTTTTATTCATTGTTGCCCGGAACCATCACTAGTTGGGATGTACTAGAAAACTTGTTTGTCGAAAGATATTTCTCAAGAAAAGATCCATATTCCTTTTTCTTAAAGTTGGTTGAAATCAAGATGAACAAAGAAGAAACAGTTAAATATTTCTCTTTCAGATTTATAAAAGTTCTTCATGAGGTTCCTCAAGAAATGTTTCCAAACAATGTCGTTATTTTTAGTTGTTACGAAAATATTTTGCCCACAAATTTGAGATTTCTATTGAAGAAAGAAAGAAAATGTAGCTGGAAAGAATTAATGCAGCGAGCTCAACTCATTGAAAGATTTGTTCTTGAAACCAATGCCAACATATTGAGCCCCCGAAATTTATCCAAGACAATGGAGGAATGAATTTAGAAGAAAACTTTGAGAAAATAAATGAAAATTTTTTTTCAGATCCTGATCTTGAAACAGAAAATGAAAACACTAAATTTTCAATTCAAGAAGAACACCATCCTCTGTATGAATCATGGGAGGTAAATTTCAACCTCTCATGTGCTCAATTTGAGAATGATGATTATAGTGAAATCAAGGATGAACATGAGGACTTAATTCAGTTTGAGAAGACTGTAGCAGAGTCTTAAATAATACAACCAAAGTACATCAAGCCACAACAACAATGTTTACATCGGAGGGATAGAAATCATCACTTTACATCAAATTTGTATTATGTTGATTGTTTTCCTGAAGCAGAGTTTCATGAAGAAAGCATTTTCCAAGCATCAAAGGAAAGACATTTGAAGCAAGAGGAATCATGGATGATAAATTTTATTTCTGAAGATCGTGAAGTTATTAATGAACAAAAAATATGGCCTTACAATTCCCCACAAAACTTCACCAGCAGTTCACCATTGCAACCTCACCATGGAGCATGGGTGATTTTAGGGGCTAAATTTCGCTCATGGGATAATTTTCCATGGTTTTTCCAAAAACGAGATTCGCTATTTTAAAAATGATTTGCCCAATTTCTATAGGATAAAATTAGTTTACCTTAAAAATCGCCAAAATTTTATAAAAACTATATAAAATCCTTTGAAATTTGAATATTCTTACAAAAATATCGCCAATCATTTATAGTTGGCATATGAAGGATTAGTAAGATTCGCCAAGGTTCTACATTTAAAAATAAATTTCCATCCTTAAAATCATCCCTGCCACGGAGACATGATCATTGTACAAAGGAAGAATTCCTTCAAGTAATTGATGTTGAATAATAAATCTTAGATGTGGTTGATAATAAGGAAAAAGATGAAATTATTCTCATATTGGGAACTCCTTATCCAATCAAAGAATGCAATATTCTTGAGCAAATAAAAGTTGATTTATTTGAATCACGGTTCCAAAGCATTGTTGGCCAAGAAATAAAATCAGATTTCAAGCACATCTTGTTCAGTCTCATCATAGTATACTTTGGGCATGTTTTTGATCATTTGGTAGTAGCCTCAACATATTTCCCAACTCGCTCATTCTAGAAGTCGGTTGGATGCTTGAATGGATCCATTGGAAATATGCCTACACCTAAGGTGCCCCTTTCTTTCAAGTAAGTTGGGGTAGGTAGATCATACATGTATACATTTTTGTTCAATGTTGCACAATAAGGCAGTCAAACTCGAAGGTAACTCCAGGAAAGAAGAAGAATTACATGAATTTATTTTGAAGATGACTCCATCACCCAACGGAGAAGGTAATAGGTCTTGATATTCTAGTGTTCTCAGCAACCCACATGGGGTCTTTGCCACGCAGTTGGAGCCAATTTTTGACCAAAATTTGGTCATCTATATTTTCCCGCACTTGGATTAATAAAAAAAAATGATATCGGAAGATAAAAAAAGTTTGAACTATTATAAGCTCGTTATGTGGTCTCCGGTATCAGCTTCATCATGCATTTTTCAGATCAGAAATCCGAGTTCGTATGCTCAAGATATTTCGGATCGGAAAGGCACCTCTTTGATGTGGAATAAAGCTAATATTTTGGAAGCGTTTTTAAATTTTTTGGGGTTCAAGTCCCTTGAAAATATTCTTGTGTTGGGTTCAAAACCTATAAAAATTATTCATGGTGTCTCTCGTGGGCACATATCATTCTCCTCTACTTAGTTTTTATTTGAGTTATGACGGTCGGTCGGACTCGCCATAACTCCCTCACCTCTCCCCTTCATCCCCCTCATGTTTGTCCCCGACAAACTAACCTCACTCACCAACCCTTTCCTGCTCCCCACATTTCCCACCCCCTCACTTCCTCTCCCTACAAAATTTCCTCTCAATTTTCTCACCCCTCATCCCTCACATTATCATACTTCAATTTTTTTGAGTTATGGCGGTCGGTCGAACTCACCATAACCCAACTCACTCCCTCCCCCTCACTTCCCAACCCGCCAACCCTCCCCCGGCACTCTCACATCACCTCTCCCTCACCTCACCTCACCTCACCTCACCCTATTTCACTCCCTCTCATTCTACTCCCTACATTTCTCCCTCCCATCTTCCACCACCTACATTTCTACCCTCCCCCCTACACTACCCTTTCCCCCTTTCCTACATTCATGTGCTTCCCACACTTAAATCATTTCATAAAACATTACTACTATTATATTACTCACCTTTAACGTTTCCATTTTATACATTATTTTATTTAACCCACATGTAACCTTATGCCATGTGCCCAAATCTCATTGAATGACATGGAAATATGTTTAAGCCTATAGAGGAGTGCCACATGGAAGTCAATTAATTGGAGACACGTGGAAATATATTAATGGTTGGACGAAATTTAATCCAAGGGCCCAGATTTGTCCACGAATTTTGATCAATGGTGGTTGAGTCACGATCTTGCAGAGGCCATAACTTGAGCTCCGGGTGTCGGAATCGCGTAAAATTTATATCATTGGAAATTTATTTCAACGTAGAATATGATGGTATAGGTTTCAAATGTTGATGGTTGCTAAAAAAATTCTAGAAATTAAAATATCAGTCAGCTGCATTTTTAATGGGCATGCGTGACAACTCAACTTCACAAGCTCATATCTTGAGATCCAAGCAACTGATTTGGACAAATTGTATATCGTTGAAAAGAGAAGACGATGAGGATCACATCTGAAATTATTTCCATGGCTAAAAATTATGTTATCATTCCCATAGAATTAAAATACAATCATCCTCTTTTAAAGGGGAATTAATTAATTTTCAAAAATAAAAGTTTAATTAAACTTTTATTAAAAAAGCAGAGGGACCCACTTTCAATATACTTGTATTAATTATGTGAATTCATTAATGAGTAATTAATTAAAGGGAATGTTTCAAGAATATACTTGTATGGGAATTTCTAGAAGGGAGAAACCCTAACTACCCAAGTAGTTAGAAAATATCTCCTTAAAAAGAGAAGAGAGGCTCCATAAAAAAAAACAGTAAGTATTGTATGAAAGACCATCATAGTAATTTTATGTTGATCACTTCCTTCCTTTTCTTTATCAAGTCCTTCATCCATTTATTCCACCTCTTTCACTAGAAAGGTTTAACCGAAGACTGATAACTTCTTTTTTCTTCTTGCCAGGTCTTGTTGTTCTTTTACTGCCCACCATCTTCCTTCTAAAAGATTCATTCTTGTGTATATTTGTTTTATGGTCCGCGGGAGCCCCAATCCTAGTCTATATGAAAAACGCATTTTAAATTTCAAAGAATATGTAACAGACTATATATTTTTTAGAAATTTCAAGAGAGTTATTTCGGGAACAATCTCGACTGTACTTTGTAACCCAGAATTCTGAATATAAAGTATTTGAGGTTGATCTATCATTATCTTTATTTGAGTTTCCCATGATTCACTCTATTAAATTTCTCTTATGCATGCGGACCATCTTCTTTTATTTTATATGTGATCAGAAATCTTTATTTTAAACTATGATGGATGTGAGGAAATTTTTCTTATTTGTTTTAAATGTGTGAATATGCTCGGTTCTTGGTCCTTTCTCGGGAACTTTATTTAAAGAAAACAAAACATTTTGTTAGTATTTTTTTGGAAATTTTTATATTTCTTTGAATACCACGACGGAATTTTGCAAAGTCCCATATTTTGAAAACTTAAAGTCACAAGAAAATCGTAAAATAAAGAGGAGTACCACCTCAATAAAAACGCATGGGGATTTACATCCTCGTGAGGTTGTCGTTTCGGTCGTAACAGATTCAAGCGTCAACAGGAACTGACCACGATTAGGGTGGCTTCTAGTATGTCTTATGGAAGAGGCCATATTGTCCTTATGTGGAGTTGTTAGAAGAAATATTAAGATCCAAGTGTCTGAGGCATGTTCACCATCAAGTCTTAGAGCTTACAATTATGTATCTTTGGGGAATATTTCTTCCACTTACATCCCTGGAAACAACACCATTTCGGATGCTATCCCTCGATATGTTCTAGGATTTTGTTGGAACCCGAGGCACCTCGGGGGCCAAGACTCAGGATAAATCTTAAGGCCATATTTGTAATAAAATAATTGTGAAATATTTGGGAAGCTTTTACCTCTCTCTCTCTTTCTTTTGAAATTATAGTACCTCAAACAATTCTCAATTCAGATGACAAATGATCTCTACTATCAAAGGCATATGTCTATGAGTGCTT
>JASDQU010101924.1:176053-187039 GCA_032191745.1 Picea mariana
AATAACCCTCTAAATCTACCTTACAGTGATTCAGAAACAGAACCAGAGGTGGCAGAGACTCAGGATGACATACAGATTGAGCAGGGTGCAGATTATTGTTCAAATCCACCTTCATCAAAGCCTGCAGAGGCCCACAAGCAACCAGAAGCAAAAGCCTCCTCAAGTAAGCCCAAAATAGCTAGAGCACGGAAGATAAACAAGCTCCTGCAACAGATTTATGAAATGGAAGTTCTAGAAAGGGTGATTAAAAAATCCAATACAGACCTCACTGACAGAAATGCAGAACTGTTCAAAATGAATCAAACTCTTAAAGAGAAACATGAAAAAATTAAAGACAGAAACAGGGTTTTGATCAGAGAAAATATGAAACTATATAGGCAGCTCAGGATTCTGAGGCTGAAGTTAAAAGAATTTCAATCACCAGAAGAGGAGCAGACTGGATTGGAAACTTTGGCTAATTTAGCCACAACCATAATGGATACACCAGAGCCCCCTACACAGCCAGTGGAAGTTCGTAGGTCTGCACGAACAATGGCTGCCTCATCTAAGAAATCCTGAGCATCAGAGAGGATCCAAGGTAAGCATTTTTTCAATTTTGAAATTTTCTCAAGGATGAACTTTCGGTGGTTTAGGTGAACAGGACGATTGTTCATTAACCACCGAAAGCGGTGCTTTCGGTAGTTAACTCACTCAAGATCTTTCCAAGTTAACCACCGAAAGCCTGTCGTTTCCAGAATGATCGAGTTTTTACACAGATCGAAGTTTTTTGTGATGAAAAGGTTTGGAATCTTTTCAAATGAACATCTGATGAATTATCAAGACAAATCCAACAGTTATTTTTTACAGATTGTGGAAAGAGGAGGTGTTTCAAAGGTTTTTGATATCTTTGACAAAGAAAGAAATTCAGGACACTTTGCCACCTCAACAGATTCAAATTTGTCTCTCTTGGAGAGTCAGCATCCAGCCTTGGGAGGCTATCCTGCACTACATCAGCATTCAACAAGAGAGAAGGACCATAAAATCTGGGATTGACCTCACTTTTGGGGATCATCCCACATCTTTTGCAATCAGATTTTGACTTACTATTTTTAGCTTATTTGATCCATGTTTTCAGGATCTCATAACTACTTTGTAAAGATATAAAGCTTAGGATAGAATATGAACCAAGGGTTCGATTTTGGGTTCTATATGCTACTACTGTAATTGAGACTTATTCTTAATATATGAAACATTGCAAGCTTCCTTCATTTGTGTTTTCAGACCTTTCTCCTCTGTTCTATGATATATTATGAGTGAATGTTCTTTATTGATGCTTATTCAATCTACATGTGACTGTCATCTCACTAATTGATTGATTAAGTTGAGAATCATAATTTATTGTCTTAGTTTTTAAACCCATTGTGCTTATTGTTTATATGAGTATAATCTGGTTCAACAGCTATCTTCTGTTCTATTTGATCAACTCTTGTCTGATTGCATTCTTAGAAGGCCTTGTGATATTTGATATTACTAGACAGTCTTAAAGACACAGTCCAGCCCCTAGATATTCATCTTGATCCAAAAAACACATCATTTATTGAGAAAATAGCTTCAAAAAGATTAAGTTACCAGGCATCTCTGACTTACAGCCTATAGGAGAGCTTCCTGGAGTGATAACAAATTGGCGCCATTGTCGGGGAGAGGAGATCGAAGCTCAGCTTCTCTGGGAGACGACATAGATCTAGTTCTTGATGATAGACAAGAAGTAGACACTATCGGTTGTACATTTTCTATCTGGAGACTCCATTGAAACGAAGTGGCTCCAAAAAGAGCTCACACCAGGGCGAACCAAGAAGGCCCACTGACAACACCAGTTCCTAATCCTGAGAAGATCATCAGTAAGGGTAAAGCTTTGCAAAGACAGGCTTCTGGATCTGCAAAGGCAGTAGATTCAGGTATTCAAACCAATACTCCTCCTTTCATATCTAAAAAGTATCTAGTTGAATCCCCTGCTGCTGAAACTCATAATTCTCAGGAAGTTGAAAATTTATCTCAAGTTTCTAGGGTAGAGGAACCTTCATTTTCTTCTAATATTACTGACTTTGTTCTTGAGATTTATGTTTCATCCCATCCAAAAGAGTTGAATACAGAAACCTTTCAACAGAAACAAACTTCCTCCTCATCTTCCTTGGATTCCTCACCCATCAAACCTTCGAAAGGTGTTCTATACACTCACACTAATCTGCCTGTTCTTGAAGATATTCTTCATGATATGTCCTCTAAGGGAGAAGAAAATTTAGCTTTGTTACTCGGTCAATTTTATAAAGCCTCTTATTTTCCACCTATTTCTGAAACTTCTGCTCAAGGTGAAGTGAGACCGCCATTCTATTCTAACTCAGGCAGCCCTTCTCCTCCATCATCTCCTATGAGTTCCTCATCTGTGTCAATCACCAAGACTGCCATGGCTGCCCCTTTGACTAGGATGGAACAGATTTTGGCGAATAGATATGCCCCACTTGTATTGCCAAATCCCTTGTCTGATATGCCAACTGGAGATTATCATAAATATATGCCAAAATTTACAAGAGCAGGAGATTATACTGCTGAAGAACATATTGAAGCTTTTTATGATTATGCCAAAAATATCAATATTTCAGAAGAAGATGTGTGGACTAGATTTTTTGTTCAGAGTTTGGATGGCCAAGCCTGAAAGTGGTTCAAAGAGCTACCAGCAAATTCAATCACAGGTATTGAACAATTAGATGAGGTATTCTTGAAACACTAGGGAGAAAGAAGAGATCTGTTATACTACATTTCTGAGTTTGGAAATTTGAAGAGAGAAGATGGAGAGTCGGTCTCAGACTTCATCAAAAGATTCAATAGGATGTTTGGCAAGATCCCTGCTGAGATTAAACCAAGCGACGCATCGGCAAAGATCACATTCTTCGTTGCCTTTGATCCAGATTTTTGTCTAATTCTTAGAGAAAGACAATCAGCCACACTTGCATTAATGTAAGATGCCACCCTCGAGGTTGAATCTAACATTACAGCATCTCAGAAGCTGAAAGGAAGGGTTGAGAAGAAGAAGTCTGTTGTTGAGTCCTCCTCTTCTTCTAATAGTAAAATGGAAAAGATGGCGAAGATGTTGGACAGTTTGACATCTGAAATGTCGAAATTGAAGGTTCAGAATCAGCAACCAGCAAGGGAAAAAGAACCAAATGCTTTTGCCCCGAGAAATCCAAATGCTTTTCCTTACAGAAGGAATAATCCACAAGTTCGGATCCTTCAAAGAGATAGAAATGCAGCTGATGATCAGAGGATCAGACCACCTTTCCAAAATGCAACATTAGATGAAGAACAACAGCCAACTCACGACGAAGTCGAAGATGCAGATGAAATAAACTGTTTTGGCGATGAAAATGATCCTTCATTTTTGACACAAGTAGACTATGAAGAAGCCCTGATGGATCAGCAAATTCAAGAGGCAAGTGTTGAAGGATCTTGTTTATTTGACACATGATCAGAAAGGTTACAACTTAAGATCCAAGAGTGTTGGTCCGAAACCACCCATTACTGCTCCTGTGAAGAACAAGGAAGATGTTGCTCCTGTGAAAAGTAAAGAGGTTGCTGCCAAGCAGCCTCCCACTCCTGAAAAACAGAACCCCCCTCCTGTAAAACAGCAGAAGAAACAAGCTCAGTCCCCAGTCAAGGAGCAAGTCAGTCTCAAATCTCCTTCCAATGAGGTAAAGGTTTCGGATAGACTGTCTTTCTCTTTTAACTTTGAATCAGAAATTCAGAAAGTTAAGATACCTATGCCTTTAACTGAACTCATGAAAAATGAAATTTTTAAATCAGCGATCCTGAAGTCTCTTGAGCCAAAGACCTCTTCATCTGATGAGTTTGTTAACCTACAAGATGATAAGCCTAGAGTAACCATAGGGCCTATGATAGAAGACTGAGATGATTCTTGTCCGCCATTCTACATATCCCTAAATGTCCATGACAAACTCCTTCACAATTGTTTGCTTGACTCCGGGGCGTCACATAATCTTATGCCAAAAGCGGTGATGGATGAGCTTGGTCTGGAGGTACCAAACCATATCAAGATCTTTTCTCCTTTGATTCTAGGAAAGTCAGATGTCTCAGCCTCATCAAAGACCTTGTTATAAACCTTGCTCAATTACCAATGAGAAGCATGGTTATGGATGTGGTGGTTGTTGATATTCCACCTAAGTTTGGTCTTCTCTTGTCTCGTTCATGGGGAAAAAGGTTAGGAGGTACCTTACAGATGGATCTGTCATATGCTATGATTCCAGTGTTTGGGGGGGAGATGAAAAGGCTTTACAGGGAGAACCAACTTGCCTACATCATCAGCGATGGAAAGAGTTTTGTCAATCATCCTATCTATGTTGTGGATACAGATTTTGGTTCATGCATCCTTCAGATAGATGATGCTCAATCAACTCCTATGCAGCTTGTGAAGCCTATTGAACAGCAATCTGATGGTGAATACATTTTAGTCTGGACTATTTACTTTGATGGCTCCAGCACTAAGGATTCAGCAGGTGCTGGGGTAGTTCTGATCTCTCCTTCAAAGGAGACTATATATTTGTCTTTCCAGCTCGACTTCAGAACTACTAACAACATAGCAGAATATGAGGCTCTGCTATTGCGATTAAATTCAGCCAAAGATATGGGGATAAAAGGTTTGAAGGTATTTGGAGATGCAGACCTCATTATACAACAGGTAAACAGCACCTTTCAAGCTAAGCATGTCAGATTGAAGGCCTACAGGGACGAGGTATGGAAAGTGCGAGAATATTTTTCTGTTTTTGAAATTTCATATATACAAAGGGACATGAATCAGATCATTGATTCTCTTGTTGTTTCAGCCAGCATGTTCATTCCTCCCATGCCCCATAGGCTCAGTTATGAGATTCAAGTAAAATGTCGACCATCCTTACCTGACAATATCCAATATTGGAAAGTTTTTGAGGATGATGATGAACTTAACAGATTTCTCCAAGTGGTAGATGAATTTTATGATTTTCATGTTGACCAACAGAATCTAAATGTAGAAGAATCCCAGAAACCTGAGCTAAAGAAAAAATTGGGCCAGCATGATATTTTTCAGCTACCCAACAATTATATACCCCGAGGTTTGGTACCCTTGGAAAGGATTTTTTATCAGAATGATGTTCCTTACAAGCTAGACAAAAAGGAGAAAGATCCAGCTTTTCATGAGCATAACATAGGGGGTGAAAGCCAACCCAAACTTATAAATTTGTCTTCCGAATTAACTGCTGATCAAAAATCCAAATACTTCAGTGTTTTGAAGGATTTTTCTGATGTTTTTGCTTGGAAATATAGTGACCTAAAGACTTATGATCCTGATATTATTCAACATAAAATCCTTCTTGAAAAAGACACCATTCCCTTCAAACAAAAGCTCAGACCTATCAGTCCTCTCCTACTGCCTGTGATTGAGAGAGAAATTAAAAAGCTTCTCGATGCCAAGATCATTATTCCTTTGAGATACTCCAAATGGATTGCCAATCTGGTGATAGTAAGGAACAAAAATGGTGAGGTCAGATTGTGCATAGATTTCAGAAACTTAAACAGATGTTCTAAAAAAGACAACTATCCTCTTCCTAAGATGGAACACTTGCTGCAAAGGATTTCAAGTGCCAAGGTCATGTCTTTCCTAGATGGTTTTTCCGGTTACAATCATATTTCTGTCCACCCTGATGACCAGGAGAAGACTGCATTCACTACTCCTTGGGGTACCTTTATGTACGCCAAGATGCCATTTGGGTTAATGAATGTTGGGGATACATTCCAAAGGGCCATGGACATAGCCTTCGTGGGAGAAAAGGACAAGTTTGTCCTCATATATCTCGATGAAATCACAGTATATTCCAGCATCCATGAGGAGCATCTGAAACATTTGAAAAGAGTGTTCTTAAAATGCAGGCAGTTCGGGATCTCATTGAATCCCAAGAAATCCCAGTTTTCTCTAAGGAAAGGTAAGCTCTTAGGACACATCATCTCAGTAGAAGGTGTAATGATTGATCTAGCCCGGGTAGAGGCAATTCAAAAGCTGTCCTTGCCAAGATCAAAAAAGGACATTCAATCGCTGCTTGGTAAGATAAATTTTGTTAGAAGATTTGTGCCAAATTTTGCCGAATTAGTTAAACACATAACATGCATGCTGAAAAAGGGGTCTGAGGTAAAATGGACAGACAACGCAAGAAACTCTTTTCAGGATATCAATCAAGCGATCATGGAATCCATGACTCTGATCAGCCCAGATTACAGTAAGATTTTCTATGTTTTTTCCTTTGCTTCCTATGACACAGTGGTAGCAATTCTGCTACAGAAATACGATGACAACTTGGATCATCCCATGGATTTCTTTAGAAAAACACTCAGGGACGCTGAACTAAGGTATGACCCTATCGAGAAACAAGCCTATGCTTTCATAAAAGCTTTAAAATCCTTCAAAATTTATATTCTTCACTCAAAGGTCATCGCATATGTTCCTTCATCTTCCGTAAAAGATGTTTTGACTCAGCCGGATATTGACGGAAAGAGAGCTAGATGGATTGCAAAGATGATTGAGTTCAATATTGAAGTAAATCCCACCAAATTGGTAAAAGGCCAGGGCCTTGCTAAGCTTTTAACAGAGGAAAATCATAAGTTGTTGGATATTAATTTCATAGGAGAAAATTCAGAAAATTTGCAGACAGAGTTGGTAGCGGAAGAGCAGCATGGCAGCCAGCAAGTGGCAGAACACTTGTCTTCCTGCGAATGGTATTCAGGTATTATACATTTTTTGCAAAAGCTTGAAGTTCCCCCTGAACTTAGTTTGACTCAAGCTCGAGCTCTTAAGCTCAGAGCTATCAAATTTTGCATTTATAATAATCTGTTATATTGGAAAGACCCTGCTGGTTTGCTTCTCAGATGTTTAGATAAAGAAGAGTCGGTCAAAGTGACACATCAGTTTCATTCAGCTGTTTGCGGCGGTCATCATTACTAGAAGACCACTGCCCATAAGATCCTGAGGGCTGGATATTATTGGCCTTTCCTCTTCTCAGATGTGTGTGCATTTGTCAAATCTTGTGACAAATGCCAAAGATTTACCGGGTAAGCAACAGCTAAAATATTTACCCCTGAGACCTATAGTGGTGAATGGCCCTTTTCAGCAGTGGGGTTTAGATTTTATAGGTGAGATAAATCCTTCATCCAGTGGTCAGCACAAGTGGATTTTGGTAGCCACAGATTATTTCACAAAGTGGATAGAGGCGATTCCCACCCAGAATGCTACACACCAGGTAGTCATGAAGTTTCTCTATGAAAATATTTTGAGCAGATTTGGTTGTCCCAAGAGGTTGGTAACAGATAATGCAGCAGCGTTTAAAGCAGAAGCATTGGTAGACATGTGTGAATCAATGGGCATCCAGCTGGTACACTCAACTCCCTATTACCCTCAAGGTAATGGCTTGGATGAATCATCCAATAATATCTTGATCAAAATCATAAGAAAACTATTAGAGGAAAATAAAAAGAATTGGGATTCCAAACTGAAATCTGCTTTGTGGGCAGACAGAGTAACTATTAAAAAATCCATAGGAACTTCCCTATTCAAATTGGTTTATGGGACTGATGCTATTTTTCCTGTTCAGTTAGTTTTGCCAGTGGCTAAGTTTTTTTAGGAAGAGAAAACCGAGTCAAATGACATGGTAAGAAGGATGCTTGATTTGGTGGAACTGCAACAAGCTCGCGAACAGTTAGTGGACAAATCAGAGGCGCATCAGAAGAAGATCAAAAAGACTTTTGACAGAAAGGTGAAGGTGGACAGTTTTCAGATCGGGGACTGGGTTCTAAAATGGGATGCTCTTAGATAGGATAAAGGCAAGCATAAAAAGTTTGATTCTTTGTGGACAGGTCCTTTCATGATTTCTCAAGTACAGAATAACAACACTTTCATACTGCAGAATCTGGAAGGCGAAGAAATGTTCGGTGGCCCGGTAAACGGGCGATTTTTAAAGCTCTATTTTGTTTAAGGTTGTGAAGCCTAGACATTGTAATGTTAGTCTTAGTTTTTATTTTTGAATAACTCCATGCCCAACGGAAACACTAGCAGATAGTTTAGTTTTTAGGTTCTTTTTCAGGAAAGGCATTGATTCTATGGTTCTTGAAACCTCACAGGAGGTGTTCATCCCCAATAGGAGCCAGTGTTATCTCCTCAAATAAATTGGTGGATTTTTGCTTTTTGAGGTGATAGGTTGTGATCTAAATTTTATTTTTAAATTTTTGCAAGTAGGTTAGAGAGTCTGTATTTTGAAAATAAGCTCAAATGAAACTTTGGATTTGGTTTGCTCAAGAAAAATTCAGAATCTCAGGTTTCGGTGGTTTAGGCGAGCCTCAAATGTGCTCATTAACCACCGAAAGCATCTATTCTCGGCAGTTAAAGGGTCGAAGCAAGAAGGTGATTAACCACCGAAAGTGTTTCAACGGTAAAAATGGAAAGACTGTGCTTTCACACGAGCCAGCTGTCAATTTGGCACAATGATTAAAACACAACCGTCGAAAGCTCGCCATGGTGGAGGGTATGCACGTTTGTAATGTCTATCCAAAAAATTTCGAAGCTCCTGTGCCCTTTCAATCACATTGATCATTTCAAAATCCAAAACACGGCGGGGATTTGTATGTGTGATTTCATGAAACCTCCCTCCATTTCAGTCGCAAGTACTCAATCCATCATGATCTCGTTACTCCTTCAGAAATCCTCGCTGAGTCATTATGAATCCCGAAAATTGCTGAGACAACCGTGAAGTTTGCGATTTCATCAGTCAATCGTATTTTCAGAGATATTCATCCTGTTTCCTCTGGTGATTGTCAAGGTGCCATCAAAATCCAAGCGAGCTTTCTCGAGTCAAGTAAGCCAGTGGGATTATCAGGTAAGCTCAGAAACTATCTTCTGTCAGTTTCAAAAAATGAATTTGCCACCGAAAATCTAAAGTTTCGGCATATTCTGAGTCGAATTGTCGCCTGAAACTGGGTCAGTTTCTGAACTCGATAATCCTAATGTTATGTTACTCTGTTCCAATGATTTTCCATAAAATATTTTTGTTGTGTTCCTAGTTCCCAGAGTCATTGTCTCCCTGGACGTCTAGTTTACCATAATTTCAGGCACAGTCAGCATCGACCCATGTCGAAAGCAGGGCCAGCCTTGAGATCTGAGGTGGATGGAATTTGGTATTTAGAAGCCCATCCAGAGGCGGCAGAATTTTTCAGACAGACTGGAGTTTTTGCATACTGTGAGAAATTAACAAGATTTCACCAACAGGTGGTCGAATCTTTTGCTCTTTCCTATGATGGAAGGACTGCTAAAGTTGGCAAGGAGGAGATTATCATCGACAAAGAAGCCATTGCTGAGTACACATGATTACCCAGAACAGGAGACTGTTGGTTTAAAACCACCACACCTTCAAACATTGAATTCAGGTCCTATTTGCTACCGGTGCATAAAGATTTAACCTGGAAGAAGGACATCCCCATGTCTTATTTGGAACCAAAGTGGCAGTCCCTGTTGAAGGCAATTTTGGTGTATATCACTTGTGAGGGGCGCTACAACAGAGTAATGTTTTATCATTTTAAACTTCTGAATCATTTCACAGGTAGAGAGCCTATAAACCTGCCTTACTTCTTTCACAAAACCCTAACAAAGATGGCAAGACAAGGGAAAGCCCAGCCTGCTAAAGTTGTCAGCAGATTATCACATCAAGGGATAATTACTTTTCTTGTGAGAGAAGCTCTGTAGAGGAAACAAATTGAGTGGGGCTTCTTTTTGTTTTGGAATGAATTTCAAACAGAAAGACCACCAGAGGCAGAAACTAAGAAATCCAGGGGCAGAAAAACTCCTACTCCCAAGAGCAGCCACAGGAAAAGGAAAGGCATTTCACTACCAAGAGATCCCATAAAATCATCCCCTGGCAAGAAGGAAGGAATCAAGAGAGAATTGCATTTTGAAGGCAAGAGCCCTGCCACAGAGAATAACCCTCTGAATCTACCTTACAGTGATTCAGAAACAGAACCAGAGGTGGCAAAGAATCAGGATGACATACAGATTGAGCAAGGTGCAGATTATTGTTCAAATCCACCTTCATCAAAGCCTGCAGAGGCCCACAAGCAACCAGAAGCAAAAGCCTCTTCAAGTAAGCCCAAAACAGCTATAGCACGGAAGATCAACAAGCTCCTGCAACAGATTTATGAAATGGAAGTTCTAGAAAGGGTGATTAAAAAAGCCAATACAGACCTCACTGACAGAAATGCAGAACTTTTCAAAATGAATCAAACTCTTAAACAGAAACATGACAAAATTAAAGACAGAAACAGGGTTTTGATCAGAGAAAATATGAAACTGTATAGGCAGCTCAGGATTCTGAGGCTGAAGTTAAAAGAATTTCAATCACCAGAAGAGGAGCAGAATGGATTGGAAACTTTGGCTAATTTAGCCACGACCATAATGGATACACCAGAGCCCCCTACACAGCCAGTGGAAGTTCGTAGGTCTGCACGAACAAGGGCTGCCTCATCTAAGAAATCCTGAGCATCAGAGAGGATCCAAGGTAAGCATTTTTTCAATTTTGAAATTTTCTCAAGGATGAACTTTCGGTGGTTAGGCGAACAGGACGATTGTTCATTAACCACCGAAAGTGGTGCTTTCGGTAGTTAACTCACTCAGGATCTTTCCAAGTTAACCACCGAAAGCCTGTCATTTCCAGAATGATCGAGTTTTTACACAGATCGAAGTTTTTTGTGATGAAAAGGTTTGGAATCTTTTCAAATGAACATCTGATGAATTATCAAGACAAATCCAACAGTTATTTTTGACAGATTGTGGAAAGAGGAGGTGTTTCAAAGGTTTTTGATATCTTTGACGAAGACAGAAATTCAGGACACTTTGCCACCTCAACAGATTTGAATTTGTCTCTCTTGGAG
>JASDQU010101925.1:15895-25965 GCA_032191745.1 Picea mariana
TTTGGGTTTATCAATTGATTGAAGGTGGAACCTTAAATCAGGAGAGATGGACATTTTGATTAATCCACGTGCTTCTTCATTCCTATTATCCCATTTGTCTTTCTTATCAACATCAGTGGGTGTTGTTTCCTTTCCCAAGGTAATCCGTTATAAGCCTTTACTTCTTAATAAATCCTCCATATGGGATTTCCATTGGAAGTAGTTGGTGTTGGTAAGTAATAGATTACTTGTATAATCCATATTAAATATGAAGATAATACAGATTTAAAAACTGAAATTGATGATCTAAATGGAAAGAGATTGAAAAGTTATGCGATTTAAAAAAAAACGGCACTGAAAACGGACTTCGGATGTGAGATTTATGTCCTTTAAAAAAAAAGACATAAACAATAACCAAATGACCACGTGATAGTGTAAGTTGTTTTATGAAGTGACCCACTTTTATAAAGAGAAGTGGGGATCACTTCTACAATGAAGTTACTTTATAACAGGAAATCTGCATGCAAAATAAATAACTCTAAAATAAAATATTAAAGCTACTTATAGTGATTCACTTTTATACTTGAAGTGAAATACACTTTACAATGTTAGCATGAACTTTTTCAAAAAAAGTAACAAAAGAGAGACTTGAACTCAAGACCTCTTACTTAATAAGACAAATTTTAACCAAATGGTCTAGCAAAACATATTGTAATGTTCAGAAGGAGGATTGAGGGTGTTTTTGTTGTTTTTGTGGAAGATGGTCTTGGAGAGCGTGCTAAAAAAAACTTTTTTCACACAAGAAAAAAATTTCGTTTCTCGATGACAACAAGGGTTAGATCTCGGTTAGCTTACCTGGAAGATGCACCTTTTCCTATATGTTTCTGATTTTTCGAGATCGCACAGGGCACAGGGAAAAGAGGATACACAGATCTAAAAGTGTAGCAACCCATAAATAAATAATACAAAACCGAAATAAAACCAAAACACTACTCTGCAAAAATTTAAAAAAAATGCATATTCAAACTTTATACCTCTAGATCTGACTGTAATGGCCGTATCTTGGGAAAATGGAAACCTTTTCGAGTGAGACAAAAAGTGTTCCTGAATGAAACGAGTGCTCTGGATGCAATGGAATAGTCCTCTCAGCCCATAAATGTACATAAATGAAATAAAATGGAGATGAGACAACTCAGCTTCATGATCTCGATCTACAACAGGAGTGGATCTTCAAACAAGATCTGATACCATGTTCGACAACACAGGTATTCCAATAGAGAATGGAAACCTTCAGTAACCACTCACATAACCATATCAAAGATCAACACACCGATATTTTCACGTGGTAAAATCCCTATGAGGAAACATCCACGGCCCCAACCAACGTGACCACTTGGAGCAGTTTATTAATGAAAAAGAAAAAGATTACAAAGAGATTTTACAAGATATTTTCTCACAATTGATCATTGACAAATGACCCTCCATTCTCTTCAAATAGATATTATGGACCAATTGGGTGTTAAGCTATAGATCAATGGCCGTTAAGATCAAGTAGAGTATGAACCGTCGGATCACTCTATGTCAGGAACATATCGTGACCATCAGATTTCTTAACTACAAATGCATACTAATTCATACTAAAGAAACACACTTTTACCTAATGACACATTAGACCAAGTAGATATTAACTAACTCCTAAGTGTCTAAATATCCTAACAATCTTATACCAATGAAAATTCTATGTGCATGCTCTCATATAATAGTCTACAACAGTCGACTATAGGTGAAATAAAAGACGTGACTTTGGTTCTATGCGCACATCCTGGAATCAGGACAACCCTTAATATACATGTAATTGACATGCCAATAAGTAATTATTCAATCATCTTAGGAAGAGACTGGCAAGCCTTGACAGGTGGATATCTTTCACTTGATGGGACACACTTATTCGTTCCTTGGAATGGGAAGAATATCATAGTCCTAAGGGAAGGGAGAATCTCACCGTACATAGAAAGCATTACACAACCTAATGTAAACTACGTCGAGGAGGATTTAGGAGTGTACTCCATCTTTGTGGATGAGGACGACACTACCCTAGAACAAATTGATTTGGAGGATGGCATGTGGCACATGCACTTTGATGGATCATGCTCCAACGAAGGTAATGGAGCTGGAATTATTTTATACTCACCTGTAGGTAAAATTCACAACTTTTCCTATAGGTTAGAATTTGCTTGCACAAACAACGTCATTGAATTTGAAGCATTATTTCTAGGCATTGAAAATGCCTATAATTTAAGTTTAGGACACCTTACAGTTTTTGGGGACTCTGAACTTGTTGTGAACCTTTTACATAAAATATATTCTCCTACCAAAAAGTTAATGAAATGATACACCCAAGTTGTTTGGATGATTATATTGAACTTATTATCATTTAACATCACTCATGTTAAAAGGGAACTGAATTCAATGGATGACAGGTTAGCTGTTTTTGCAGCCTCTCCTACTCGACAACTTCTGCCACAAAGACCTGATTGTACTTTTGAATCTTAATATCGTCCTCATATCCCTGACAATGTAGAGTCATGGTAGGTCTTCCCTAGTGATGAAAACATTTTTTCTTTCATACAGATTGAACCATTTAAGCCCAAGGAGATTATATCCATGGAAAACAACAAAATTCTGAAGGTCTTGACTCCTCTAGAAAGTTCATTTTCATCGAGTGATGTAGGAAACAAAGAGAAACACAAAGAATATGAGTCAAAAAAGAAAGTGGGTGAAACCATTTCCTTGAACATTGGAACACCCGATTCCCCAAAGAATTTTAAGATATGTGCCCAATGTATTGATGAAGAAAAGTTGAAATTCACTGAGTTACTTAGTGGATTTCAAGATGTTTTTTCTTGGTCATATGAGGATCTTAGTGGTTTTGATCTTGCTCTTATACAACATGTCATTCATATCAAGGAGGGTATAAAATCAGTTAGGAAAAAACAAAGACCCATTAACCCCACACTTGAAGCTACTATTAGGAAGGAGTTGGAAAAACTCTCGAAAGTTGGGATAATTTTTTCTGTTAAGTATTCTGAGTGGGTTTCCAATTTGGTCCCTGTTCAGAAAACAACTGGTTAGATCTGACTATGCATTGATTTCCGTGCATTGAATAGAGAGAGCGTAAAAAACCATTTTCCTCTTCCTAACATGGAAATGATTTTGCAACAAGTTGTAGGGTCACAAATGATGTCCTTACTTGATGGTTTTTCTAGTTATAATCAGATCAAAGTAAAAAGGACTGATAGGTACAAAACCAATTTCACTACACGTTGGGGCACATTTTCTTATGAACACATGCATTTTGGCTTATCTAATGCAGGTGCCACTTTACAAAGAGCTATGCAGGTATCTTTTGATGATCTGATCGGTAATATCATTCAGATTTATCTTTATGAATTGACTGTATATTCAAAGAACCGATTGGATTATTTTGGTCATCTTAGAAAAGTTCTCATGCGATGCAGAAAGTTCAGTATTTCTTTAAATCCTTCTAAGTCTATCTTCAACGTTACCAAGGGAAAGCTCCTTGGGCATATTGTTTTTTATTTAGGTATAAGCATAGATCCCGAAAGGATCATTGCTATTCTGAACCTTCCGGCCCCCACTTCCAAAAAGGAGGTTCAAGCCTTTATGGGAATTATCAACTTTGTCTGTAGATTTTTTCCTGATTTTTCTTTAATGGTGAAACCAATTCACAATCTTATTAAGCAAGATATCTCCTTCTCTTGGACTAAAGACGTCAAGAATGCATTCATAAGGATTAAGAAGGAAATCAGTGCCACACTGGTTTTAGTGAAACTAGACTTTGAGAAAGACTTTATTATATACACTAATTCCACGGAGGAAGCAATTTCTGCTATTCTTGTACAATGTGATGACCAGAATAACGGAAAATAGTAGCTTACATGAGTCAAAGCTTATCAGATGATTAATTCAAGTATTCTTATATGGAAAAACATGCTTTCGCTCTTGTTAAAGCTGTGGAGAAATTTTTCCACTTTATCCTAGGCAAGCACACACTAGTAAAAGTCCCTTTGCCTATTGTCAAGGTTTTGCTTTCAGAGACTTATCTTTCAGGGAAGATTGCACATTGGCTTGCCAAGATTCAGGAGCATGATTTAACCATCATGAATTCAAAAACAATTAAGGGACAAGACTTAGCCCTTTACTTGGCTCAACATGCTAAAGCAAGTGAAGAAATTGATGAACAAGATAATCCTCTTTCAACACTATTTTACATTGATGGTCAAACCATTCCTATAGTTGAACATCCCTGGTATAAAAATATGGTATTTTACCTTGAAAATCAGAAATGTCGAGATAACTTAGATAGTCATCAAAGGATAAGGCTCCATCTTGAATCTTCTAGGTATGTTATTTTAGGAGACATGTTATTCAGGAGATCTACTGATGGTATATTACATCGGTATGTGAATAATGAGGAAGCACAAAAAATGTTACAAGAAACCCACGGATCTTCAGATTCTGTTATTCATGTGGGTGGCCACTTTTCTGCTAAAACTACTACTTTTAAAATCATCAGAAAAGGGTATTATTGGCCTTCAATTTTTCGAGATTCTTATAAATTTTCAAGATCTTGTGACAAGTGCCAAAAATTCGTCAGGAAAGAACGTCTTTCTACCATGCCTTTACAACCTGTCGTCCCTAATTTTCCTTTTTAGAAATGGGATCTGGAATTTATCGGTCCTATTAATCCTCCATCTTCAGTAGGGAGGGTTTTTATCTTGACAACCAAAAATTATTTTACAAAATGGACTAAAGCTGTCCCACTTAAACATTCACAGGATGAACGAGTTATTTCTTTCCTTGAAACTAATATTTTCTCTAGATTTGGCATTCCTTTAGAAATTATTACAGACAACGGTCCCACTTTCATTTCTGCTAAGATGAATCAGTTTCTATCTAAGATGGGAGTCAAACATTTTACCTCATCAACTTATTACCCTCAAGGAAATGGGCAAGCCAAGTCTACTAACAAAAATCTGGTTAGGATCATCAAGAGGCTCATTGAAGAGAAGTCTCGTCAATGGCACACCCTCCTCACTTACGCCCTTTGGGAAGATCGCACTACTACCAAGGTAAGCATAGGTTGCACTCCCTTTCATCTTGTTTATGGTCAAGAAGCTATTCTGCCTACTGAGCTGGAGCTTTCTTCTCTACGACTGATGTTACAGATCGAAGAATTAAATTCTTCTAATGTCTCTCAAAGGATAAATGCACTGTTATATTTAGAGGAACAAAGTATGTTTTCCTTGGATAACATAAAGAGAATACAAAAAACCATAAATAAATATTTCAATAAAAGTGCAAAAGCTGTCAGATTTAAGGTAAATGAGAAAGTCTTGCTTTGGGATTTAGCCCATGCTGATAGAGGAAGACATTCAAAGTTTAAAAAATTATGGCTGGGTCCTTTTAAAATCGCTTTTGTCTTGGGCACAAATTCTTATTTTCTAAAGGACTTAGAAGAGTGATTATTTTCCTATAGTACCAACAGTTCCCACTTGAAACACTATGTGGAACCAGTTTGAAGGTTAAAACGTTGCATGAAAGTCACTTTTGTATCATAATTTTTTGTTTCACTGCTTTGATTTTGCTTTACTGTTTTTATTTTTTTGTTTTTTCATTTCTGCTATTTTTCTTTTATTAATTTCTTTTCTTTTCAAAAATAAATTCTGGATCAGTTTTGCCACAACGATGCTATTATGTAAGTATTGTTAATCAATAAAAATCAAGTTACACAACTGTCATGATGTTCCCTTTGTAGACATCATTGAAATTGCTTTCTACTTCCAATACTGTTGTTAGATAGATAATTGGATTTTCATCCCTACTTTCTATCTTCCCTTTCTTCCCTCCACCCTGAGATTCAAAAGAGCACACCATAAAGTTTTCTCCTTTAAGTAATAAATGATTCTACTATGACCAATCAAATTTTATGCATAAAAGAATAAACCCCTCATACATAGCACTTTTCATTAGCTATTCCCAAGGTCCCGAATCATTTTTTCCCTTAAACCACCTCACTCCCCCTGTTGCATAATAATTTTGGTAAATAATTCTTTGATCTACGATTCACCTAGTATGAGAAATCGGACATTCTGAGTTCTTAATCTGTTGGAAACAAATTTCCCTGTGGATTCGCCAGTTTGTTGACGCTTAAAAGCGCAATGATGAATACTATGCTCTCAAATGATTGCCAAGCTTTATTGTTTAACTATATTAATAATAAACTAGTAGGTGGGACCCCCTTGTTAGACTTATGGTGCTATGGTGGATATGCTGAGTTTATATTTTTTTTTCCTATGTGATGGTACCAACAAAGTCTTCTACAGTTCATTTGTTTCAAATCATGGTTTAAAATGTTGTGGTAACATGTGGTGGTTGGGTATTAAAAAATGACACTAAATGGTTTGGATGATATTTGATAGAAGTTAATAATGCCACCCTTTTGGATAAAATAACTATACTCAAGTTCTAATATTGTATTGTTATGAAAAAGGATGGGTGCTCTCGACCCTTTATACTATGGTTATGCGCCTTTTTTGAGTTTCTTAAATGGTTGCACATTGGGTTATGTTTCTAGCACATTGTTATTTTGAAGAAGTTTGACATTAGCAAGGGGTGGCACACTTTGCAAAAGTGACATGGCAATGGATATTTGGCTGATTAAAGGTATAGTGCTATGGTCAATTGGCTTGGCTCGTACTTTGAATTGAATGAAGTTTGAAGGGATAAGCGACGTGCATTTACTGCACGTCACTCAAACTCCCCTCGAGCCCATCACCAAAGTCATCATTACATTTCGTTTTGGCTCTGGTAGTTGTGATTGCTCCACCTTGTTTGGATGTGAAGGAGATATACAGTCTTGTGTTTCCTCTTGCGGGATTTTCCAGGTATGGGTTTTCTTACTCTTCCATCCATAATAGTTACTCTTCCCTTTGAATCAATTTTTGGCTCTGATTGATCGTGGTCCATGTGTTTCTTAAGTTGTTATGATACTTTTGAACTGTGTATTGGTGTTTGAGTCCTTTGTTTCTTATGGTGGTGGTTCTGGACTATTGGCATTCTTAAAATAAATGGTCGTGGTGCTATTGTTGTGTGTAGTCCTTCGCATAGAATTGTTGAATAAAATTTGCAGTGGAGCCTGCTCGGTTATGGCTTGGTTTTTGGGTCTGGTCTCTCTGTTGAAATTGATTATCATGGTTTTCCAAAGCTCCAAGCTTTGTGAAGTACCCTACATATGGATTGAAAATACAGGTCTCTGTGATTAAGTTTTCCCACGCTGTGTTCGTCTCTGTTGCTAGTGTACAAACATTATTTTGACCTTGTGGTTTAAATGAGAACTAGTGAAAGATTAAAGTGTTTCGTGCCTTGTCTTGGCGAAACCCTGAGCTATTAGATGCTTGCCATAACCTCAGCATTTCCTGGTAAACATTACACAGTATGAATTTAACTCCACCTAGAAGTTTATGGAAGCATTATACATGATTTTTGGCTGGGCACAGGTTTGTGCTTGGTTTCTCATTTTAAAGTCTTGATTAAATGTATCGGCTTCATTTTGTTTCCTGTTGGAAATGGTTGTCTGTTGTTTTGGAAACCCTTACAACCGAGAGCATTGTTACATATTATTGTTATGTGGTAAATTATGATAGGGAATGAGCTGTCTGCGTTATTCGAATACCAAACCCTCTGGTCGAACCACCTGTTCATACCTTCTACTTGATATCTTAAACCCTAAATATTACATTGATATCGTTTACTCCAATTCGATGGTTGATGGGAGCACTACACGTGCTTGGTTACTTGGGCATGATTTTGTTGGGTTCCTTGTTTAGTAAGCCTGGAAGAATTCTGTACACACTTTTTATTTGAAGCTTGGGCTCGAAGTATTGAATGTTATTTGGTTCAATCGTTATGTTGATTGTATTAAAAGGGAAACCTGTGTGCGAATTGTTTGAGGCACAAATAAGAGTTATAACGTCCAGTTTGATTGCGTTGAATAATGTTGAAATAAATGATGGATATAAATGGTTGTAAACACTATGTGTGTTCCTGTTGGTTTTAAAGGATTTATCATTGGAGTTAATGTATGGTCGTGGCTCAAAGGCTATTGTGGTTTCTTATATCGATTGCAATGATGTTCATTATGACTCTCATATAATGGTTATATGGATACAATGATTGTTGTAATTAAATAATTATGGGCATATAGTTTATTTTTTGGAAGCCAACAAGCAATTTGTCAATGAAAGTAACAGTTTAAATTATTGTTTTAAAAAGTGAACACTGTTAAACTTTGAAGGTCTGTACAAAGATATGCTTTTATTGCATGTTTTTATTTGTTTTCAATTGAACAATATCCATATAATTTCCTTGTCATTATATCATATTTCTCTCATTACATTCCCCTCATAATCCCAATTTCATTTATTGCATTCATGTTTTGTGAAATAAATTTAAAAGGAAAAATCTGTGTAAAAGCGACAAAGTGACAACACAACAAGGGTTGGTCACTGATATTTTGATACTTTATTACACAGTAAATTGTTTGATTAATTTCTGAAAAATATTTGTGTATTAATCCCCTATCATTATACCACTTTTCACTAATTACACTCCCTCCATACTTCCCATGAAACCTATCACCCCCTGTTCACTTTCCAGTTAATGAATGGTTTGTTATGCATGGATTTGCATGTATCTCGAGTCAATTCTTGAGCCAATTTTTTATTCATGAAAGTAGAGTGTCATGTATGGTTTATTAAGAGCTTCATTACTGACGAATGACTGCTACAAGATGAGTTTTTTATTGAGGGAAATAATGGAAGAAATAACAGTGGTAGGGGAAATTGGAACCAATGTCCTAGAAGGCCTAGATTTTCCATTCATTTTGATGTTGATCCCAAAGAATTGAACAAGTTGTTCCAAGTTGGGTTCTTTAACTAGATTGTTCATGGAATAGTGCACCCTCGGCCATAAAGACCCCCTTTCCAACCTCCTTAGAACATCCCTGGCATTCCCGTTCCTCCACATGTGTCCTTGCAACTGGAAGTCCCCGCAAATGATGGATGGCAAGTGATTGTCAACCCGCCTATCTCTCAACATCGTGGTTGGCCCACTATGTCATTGCCTTTTCCACCACCTGTCAACCCCAATGTCCAAATTTCCCGTGTTGATTTTCCTGTTCAATATTCACATGATAGTAAGAGACTAAAAATTGATATTCCCCAACCTATGTAAGATAAAGGAAAAGCAATTTCCTCCTCTTCTTCCGCTTCCGATGATTCCTCAAAATCTGTGTCTTGTCACATGCATTTGAAGGATGATTGTTCCCATGTGATAAGTGAGATACAACCTCAAGGGTCTAACCAATCACGAGCTACTTCTAGGAAATCAAAGGGAGACAACAGTGAAAAAAGGAAAATTGCCTCCCAGAGTGGCAAGTTTGGTTTTTAGATTATGTGTTTTTATGATTTGAGTTGATGAAGACAGTGCTAGTGGTTTTCAGAATGTTTGGACAACAAGCTCTGTTTTGGTATTTTGTGGATAATATGGATAATGTGGATGATGTGGATATTTATATATTTTTTGGATATGATATAAATTATTTCTGATATTTAAATATCTAGTTTGAAAGATATTTAAGGGAGATACAAGGGTGGCACATGGTCAAATGATTATTCTTTTTGTGTTATATTTTATGATTTGAAAGGAGGAAATTAAGGGAGTCACAAGGGGTCCCACCTACCTAGTTATTATTAATTAAATACCCTTAACTATATTATTATTATTATTTATTTATCCTAAACTAATTAGTTAAGTCAAACTAACTTAACTAAAGAAAGTAGTTGAACTACTTCAACTTATTTGGAAAGAATAAAAGCTAAATGAGAAGAAGAAACAAGGGAAGAATAGAAGGAGAAATCAAGACTAAGGTTTGCTCTTTGGTTGCATGAGATAGTTTCAGTTTTCATTCATTTTTGAGTTTATTCAAAGCCCAATTCTCTTTTTGATAG
>JASDQU010101925.1:66707-77137 GCA_032191745.1 Picea mariana
CAAAGTCTATCTATCCTACAACAACAAATAAGACTATTTTCTAAACTATGAAAGCAAGAAACTATATCTATGAAAGCAATAAAACTATCTTTTAACCTATGACAATTCAAATATAATGTTGGCGTTTGTGTGAATGTCTTCGGTGTCGGATAATATCTCAATGACACTTGACAACAAAGGACAATTCCAATGGTATAAACTCAACACTAATCTCAATGGAAAAATGAAAGGTGTGGAGTAAACAATCCAATGTAAACTTAGCCATGATAAAAATAATGTTAAATACCCTGCATATTCATGTATAAACCATCAACAACATAACAACATCATCATTATTTAACTAAGAAATTTAATTGCATTTTAATCTATGAAAGGAAATTGCGTAAAAGAAAACTATGCTATGTCTACTCTAATCATTCAAACTACAATAAAGAAATGACTAAAAACTGGTATTAAAAAGTAAATTAACAATCTATATTAACCAACAACCAATTAAATGAAATCTATATAAAACTAAAGTAAGCAAGTTGTAACTAAAAAATAGAATTAAATCTATCCATCCATCAATCCTTGTCAAAGGAAAACCCAAATTAAAAACTCTGTTCTATCTAATTAAAATCTGTTCTAAACTAGACTACAAAATCATAAAATAAAGCATAATATAACATCTAATTTCACATGGGGTTAGTATAGAGAGAGACTTACAAGTCTGTTCCTAATCTACAAAATCAATACATGCTAATACATTTCATCATTCTAACCCACAAAACAATTAAAACAATTAAACTACAGTAAACTAGTTAACATAATAAAAACATGCATGTACAGAAAATAAAAAGAGAAATTAAATTAAGAAATGCATAAACAATAGAATGATAGTCACCAGAATCCTGGTGGGCCCCCAAACAAGTCATGGATACTTCCTACAAGCACACCACAAACTCAACAGGACGAATTCAACATTAAAACTTGAAAACGCAATTCTGGCATAATTTTGGCAATGTAAAATATCAAAACAGAGAAAAATGAGTTTGTCTCCAATACAATGGTTCTTCTACTGGGTTAACAATATTCCAACCATCCTAACATTATTTATAATCTTACAAACCAAGTGGTCGACCACAAAAGGGTCAAACCACTTCTAATTTCGGAAAATTACAATAAATGATGTCCTAACTGATAAAACAGAGTGAGCCAATAATTGCCCTCTTTGAACAACTGAAACTGAGTTGTCGGGAGCTCAGTAGCTGGGGAGGGCAATGACAAACAAAACCCACGTGCCCGATTTTTCCGTCACTGGCCGCCAATACCTTAACCGCCAAGTCACCCTGTGTTTTTGTGAAATAAGTAGTGCTGGATAGAGTGTCGGATCGAGTGCTGGATCAAGTGCCAGAACTAGAAACATAGTGCGTTTTTGCCCTGTAACAACAAAAAACTTGAATTAGCTCTTGGAAATCATAAAACATGATGAATTATACTTGATTCAATCATTAAACATGAATTACACATACCTTATGTCGATCATACCATTTTATCATGAAATTATTCAAAAAGCTCCTTTAAAATATGAAAAACACATATGTACATGCGACAAAAGTGTATAATAACCATCATAAAAGTGATCATATCTCAGGCCCAACATTACCCCCACACTTACGATTTTGCAGGTCCCACTGCAAACAAAAATAATTTACCCCTCAGAACTAGGCTTGCTGAGGAGGGTCGGCTTTAGAAGCCTTTCCTTCTTGCTGTGTAGACTTAACCTTCTGCCTCTTGTGTTTCTTTAATTGTGCTATGAGGCTGTGGTTAGATTTAGTCATTTCATCAACTAAYCRCTGRARGGAGTTGACCTTTGCCTAAAGGACTGCATTTTCATGATGAATGTGTGCATCTAYTGTCTTCYTCTCTTCCAATTGTTGGAGAAGCYGATGGTTTTCTTTTTGTAGTTGCTCTATGGTTAGGACAAAATCGGTGATCTCTGAGGAAGGCTTAGATCCTTTGAGGGATGTGGACAATCTATCTGTTTTAGGATCTAGAATGGGCATGGGTGAAGTAGGAGTGATGGGAGATCGGTAAGGTGAGGTAGGTTMTGATTTTKTTTTCCTTAGTGGCTCTAATCCATCCGCAGAGACTTCCCTAGGTTTCTTATGAGGGCTCTCAAGGTCGGAGGACACTTGGATGGGATCCGAAGCAGGTGGAGGTTTTTCATAAGGCTTGGTTCTTGCGCTCCGGGAACTCTTTCGAAAGGGTCCCTTACCAAATTGGATGGCTCCCCTCTTGTTTGTAGGAATGATGGGAAAGTCTTGCAGCATTACTTATTGGAGCTTCTTAGGTGTAGGATCAAGAGAGAGTGATGGCATTGGGGGGTCAACAATGGGCTTCTTTTGATCTTTTCTCTTGGTCTTTTTATCTGATGAAGAAGTAGGGATGTCAACAAGCTTTTGGTATTGTTTCAGCAAAGAGAGGGTTTTTGCAAGGGAGTTTGGAGTTCTTGGAGAGTGAGGTTTGGATGGAGAGATAGTTTTTAGGCTAAGTGGCTTTTTGCCGGTCTTAACTGTCAAGTGAGGGTTTACAAATTGGTAGATAAAGGCATCCCAATTTTGCCCCTATTTCTCTAACTTAGCTAGAACAAGGAGCTTGATCAAGACATGGTGTAAGAGACTGTTGTGGGGATTAATCACATTTTTCCTCACTTGAGAGGACATATTCTCCAAGATTTTGAGAAAATAGAAGGGGAAGTTCAAGGGTTTGTTGAACATAAAATGAGCCAACAATCTAAAATGACAAGCTTTGGAAGTAGAGTATCTACCTTCACATGTAATTAACCTTGTGATGATGATGAGGGGATTGACCAATTATGCCTTTATCCACTCCTTAGCATACCCTTTTGCTCCTGAAATTCTCTCGAATTCGGGCTTAGACACCCTGTTGTAACTTGAGGGTGGCAATTGGTGGTTTTTGAACCACCTATCTCCCATTCTTGGGAGCTTTGTTGTAGCAGCAATGGACTCTTCTGTGACTTCAAAGGTGAGATACCCTACATGTGTTGTCTTACCATCGGAACCAACTACAAATTGCATGGAGAGGCCATCATCATGGCCCTGCAAGCTAGAAAAAAATGCCCCCCAACCTGCGCGCAAAAACACCTCCCTGCACTGTGCAAATTCGGGAATTGAAAAAAAGTTTGCATAGGAGGAGGGTTTGTATCTCCTAGGCATTGTGACAGAGGTGAATTTAACCAAGAAAGGGTGCGAACAATCCAAGAGATGGCACGAATTGGGCACGATCTAAGTGTGATTTGAACAGGGGACGAATTGGCAGAGGTTGGGCGCTATTCCTTAACGCAAGGCAGAGAAAATGGCAAGGGAAAGTGCGATAATAAAGTGCCCAGCTTGATTTTGGATGCTCTTATGGTGGAGTACATTGCCCACATGTGCGTGCGAGCTGCCATGTGTGGGAAATTCGAATTCGATGGCAAGCTTTGGGGAAATGTAGTAGTGCGTGGTTAGATCAATGTCCAAGTCTATTGACATAAACATATGAAGCATCTTTAATCAATGCCTAGAACCAATTCAATTGAATGATTGAGTTCTGGTTACCTAGAATCTAGGACAGCTACTGGTGTGTATGGCACTTTGTTCGACACTTCAAACGACATCTCATACGGTACCTCATACGATACTTCATCTGGTACCTCTGTGTTAAGTGTATTTTCACCTCTTATAATGGATAGACTGCAACTTTGAAGTGTTTTTGACAATCACAGTAGTTAATGAGCAGAGGCAAGATGCTCCATGCTCACTCAATCTTCTTGTATATGACATATAATGTCAAAAACCTACAATGAACGGGTTATAGCAAGCATAAAAATGTATTTTCAAAACTACAATATGCAGCTTGTAATTAACGATAAACCGATAAAGAGTGGTTTTTTAAGTATGTGTTCAGTAATTTATAGCACATGGAAGTTAAGCATTTCAAAAATAACATGACTATCAATGTAATAACCTGTATCATAAAAATAATACAAAAATTCTTGCAAAGATCTACTTCTCTAGGAAATGATCATTTGTCAGCTCATGAACCCCTCCCCCACACCTAAGTATCGTGACACCTCACAATCAAAAGTATAGGAAACTAGTCAGTATCCCCCAATAGCCGAAGATTTATAGTATTTCAAGTGTAAAGATAAAATTTCATAGCTTGGTCTGACGAGACAATTAGAAGATGGCCCCGCCTATAGGATAAGAGATCCTATATATAGATAAGAAGAGGTAGGCAAGAGAGTTTCAAGATATTCTTAGAGACATTTCCCAATGGCAAGTTTATGAGATTCATTAACCTTAGCTTAACCACACATACTCCATGTCAGCTNTTGTCTACAAGTAATGACGTACATCAGGACAAGTTTAGATTTATTATTTATTTTTGTCAGATTATCATCCTCTCTAGGTAGAATGCTCCACTGCCAGCAAGCCTGTTCAGTACTCCGATGGGTTTACCTAGTCATACCACAGGCCGATACCCGCTACCAACAGATCTGTTTAGTATTCCGGCAGGTTATCCTCTTAAACCCTCAGATACTAGACCTCCATCCTTTAAGATTTTAGTATAAGATTGCTTATGCAAGAAGATGGGGGAACAACTCTGAAACAACTTTTTCTTTCTTTTTCTTTTTAATTGGGATGGTATTTATGTTAGAGGATGAATTTTCGTTATATTGCTTAGTGATTGTCCCGATGTAAGGGGTACTTAAGAGGATGTGGCCTATCTAAATATATGATATAATCAAGATATTTAGTGTGTAGTGGATGTTACCATTGAGAAAGAACAGAAAGGTATGTCTAGGCTCAACTTACTTTCTTCCTTTGTAGTTATTCTGATGTTTCCATGACTAACCACTAATTAGACTTCCTTGTTACTCTTTGATAAAGACACTTGACTCACTTACTCAGGTTTCTTGGAAAAACTGTACGAGAGACCTCTAGGCTTGATAGTTATGGTATCACTTCCTTATACAGTGGTGAAGAGTTTCAAGAGAAACTTCTTTAGAATGCCTTAAAAAATGAGAATGTTTGCAAAAATATGGCTAACTACAGTAAGTCAATATTCATTTGATGCTTTAATAGACACAAAATTCAAGTACAACAATGTTTTGAAGAAAGATCCTTGACACTGTGTACTCCGGTGAAATAATTACTTTCAAAAACCTCTAGAGTTGCCTTATTAACAAAATTCAAAAACTATTTACATATGTACAGTAGGAAATTCAGAAATGTTTTCAAGAACAAGGGCGGATTTCCCCATCTACTAAGGTTAATGCCTTGTCATTTGACATGACCTGTAGAAAATATTCTCTAGAAATGGGCTTATGATAAAACTTAAATCGGTGTCCATTTACCACAAAGGAGACTTGTCCATCGTCAATTGTTTTAATTTTTACAACTCCATTGTCATATACAGTGTCTACCTCATAAGGGACCAACCAACGGGTGGTAAGTTTGCCTTTGAAGGTTTTGAATTGGGAATCAAACAATAGAGCCCAATCACCAGGCTAGAAGTGCTTCTTCTTAATAAACTTGTCATGCCACTTGCTCCTCTGGTTTTGGACTAATATCGTCCGTTGGATGGCATATTGCCTTATTTCATCCAACTCATTCAATTGTAAGGCTCGTTGCTTCTGAGCCTCATCTAGCTTCAATCCTAACTCTGCGGCAATATGAAACGTCCTTACTTGGAATTCTATAGGTAAAAGTATTTGTTTCTCGTACATTAACTCATAAAGGGTATGTCCAGTGGTATTTCTCTAGGTAGTCTGATATGCCCAGAAAGCCTCTGGGAGCCTATCAGCCCAATTCGGGTGATGTAACTGAATGATCTTGGTCAAAATGGCTTCCAGAACTTTGTTTGTGGATTCTACCTCACCATTGGCTTACGGGTGGTATGGAGAAGATTTATGGTGTTTAATCCCATATTTCTCTGTTAGCTCTTTCATCATCTTGGAAGTAAATTGAGTGCCTTGGTCGGTAACAATTTCATGAGGGACACCGAAGCAGGTAAATCTGTCTTCATAGATAAATTCGACAATAAACTTCTCTGTAGCCCTGAATAGGGATTTTGCCTCTACCCATTTGGTGACATAGTTCGTACAAACCAAAATATAGTTCTTCCTACGGGACATGGTTGAAATTGGTCCTACAAAGTCGAGGGCCCATTTTTCAAAGGGTTCTATCATAACTTGGGCCTGCAAAGGCATTTCATCAAATGATGTAGGTCTTCCTATCCTTTGGCAACTATCACAACTTCTCACATACTTGGCAATATATTTGAAAATGCTAGGCCAATAGTAACCTGAATGTAATACCTTATATGTTGTGCATTTGTCAGAGAAATGGCCACCACATGGTCCATCATGACAAATTCGTAGTATATCAGGTACCTCTTCCTCTTGGACACATCTACGAATAATCAAATCAGGACCTGTGCGAAAAATATCATGACCAACCCAAGAGTAATTAGCACTCTGTGTAATAATTTTCCTCTTTTCATGAGGTGACAAATGAGACGGTAACCTCCTAGTAGCCAGATAGTTTTCCATATCTGCAAACCATGGGGTATTGAAAGAGAGGTAAAAGAGGTGCTCGTCTGGGAAACTATCAATTACAGGGATATCATCATCCTCATTTTTTATTCGGGAAAGAAATTCATCTACTACATTATCCTTTCTAGGTCGATCAAGCACAGTGATATTAAATTCTTGCAATAAAAAAAGCCACCTAGTCACTCGGCCATTAGTTATAGGTTTATTCATGAGGAACCTAATGGCGGAATGATCGATATGTACAAATACTTCATAACCTGTAATGTAATGACGAAACTTGTTAATAGCATGAACAACTGCCAAGAATTCCTTCTCGATGACTGTGTAGTTTAACTCGATAGGGGACAAGTTCTTTCCCACAAAATAAATGGCATAGGACTGTTGGTCCTCTTTCTACCCTAATACCCCTCCTATTGCAGTGTCAGAGGCATCAGTGGATATATGAAATGTAAGATTCCAATTGGGCCCTCTAAGAACTAGTGCCACAGACAACTTATATTTCAGGGTTTCGAAGGTAGTTTGACACTGCTTAGTCCAAACAAAATCAACATCTTTTATCAATAATCCAAACATAGGTGCAACAATCTCTGTAAATTTTCAATAAACCGTCGGTAATATCCGGCATGTCCAAGAAATCTTCTCACCTCTTTCTGAGTCTTGGGGGGTGGAAGTCTAACAATGAACTCAATCTTTGCAGGATCAAATTTTATCCCTTCAGATGAAACATGATGTCCTAGAACCACTCCTTCGGTTAACAACATTTTACATTTTTCATGGCTCAGATATAGGTTCATTTCCTGACATCTGATGAGGACTTTTTCTAAGTTGTCTAAGGCTTCCTGGTAAGTGTTTCCATAGATTGTGAAGTCATCCATGTAGACCTCCACACAATCATGAATAAGATCGGGAAATATCCCTAGTACTGCTCGTTGAAATGTGGCAGGAGCATTACACAATCCGAATGGTAAGACCCTATAGGCATAGGTTCCCCAAGGACAAGTAAAGGTAGTCTTGTCTTGGTCCTCGGGTGCTATAAGAATCTAGTTGCACCCGCTGTACCCATCTAGAAAGGAGAAATATTTCTTTCCAGACAAGGTATCTAGAACTTGGTCAACGAAATGGAGAGGAAAGTAGTCTTTTAGAGTGGCCTTGTTGATTTCCCGGAAATCAACACAAATTCTCCATTTCTCGGTCACTTTCTTTGGAACCACTACAAGAGGGGATACCCACTTACTGTCAGAGATGGGATAGATAAATATGACATTTAGCAACTTTTGAATCTCCCCCTTGATTATGTCTTTGAGTGACAGGTTCATCCTTCTCTGGGGTTGCCTAACATGTGTTACTTCCCCCTAGGTATATATGTGATGGATGCATGTGTTAGGGTGTATACCATTCATGTCAGTGTATTCCCAGGAAAATTCTCCTATTTTTTCTTTAAGGATATCTACTAACTATTTCTGTTGGTTTGTATCTAGCCTGGAGTTTATATGTAAAAATTTCCCTGGACTAATATCGTAGGGCATAGTATAAGACATGGAAGACTCATCTAATTCTAAAATAAAAGATGTCGAAGACAAAATGGATGGGTCTAATTGTTCTTGAAATTCTTCCCCAAACATTTACTCAAATTGGGGAAAAGACTGTGGAAAATCCACACATGTGATAGCATAAATGAACTGGTTTAGGACATTTTCTGGTGTATGCTTCTGAAGGGCCCTTGCATGGTCACTAAGAAATACGGGTTCTTCCCAGTCTTCATTCTCATATGGACATTCAATCCACCATTGATTCTCCATAATAGGTTGAGTTGGAGGGTAAATGGTGAGCTTCTGGATAGAGAGACCATTTGAGATGGTCATTTCTCCTTATCTACAACCAATAAATGCATTGGCTGTGGCTAGCCAAGGCCTTCCCAAAATAATGGGATGGCCTTTGGCAGGATCCTTTGAGTGAATGACAAGAAAATATAGTGGGTACTCCCATGAGGCTAAAGTAACCATGATATCATCTAAAATCCCTTCAGATATAACCCTAGTCTTATCTGCTAATTCCAAAATGGTTGGGGTAGGTCGAAGAAGAGGTTGTAACTGTAATTGTTCCAAGGTAGTAGTGGTCATAACATTGATGGCTGCTCCTAGGTCTATGAGAGTGTTTCCAACGATGACCTCATTAATGGTTATGGTTACTACAGGGTTTCCTGGATTCCCATATTTTTCTAGATTTGGCTACTCTGATATGTACTCAGAGAGTCCTCCTACCAAATGTACTGTAGGAGGGTCCTTCTGCTTCCTACCTTTCTTCTTAATACACAATTCTTTGACTACCTTACTATAGATTGGAATGTCTTTAATGGCTTGAAGTAAGGGAATTTTGACACAAATATTTTTCAATTCATTCAAAATGTCAAATTCCATTCGGGTGGTTGGTTTCCCAATTACCAATCAGTCTGGATAAGGAGGGACCTTCGTAATTTGTAAAGGTTCATTTTGGGTAAGCTTGGGTTATTGATTCTTCGGGATAATAACATCTTCCCACCTAGTGTCATCCATGGGTTGTTTGGTGGTTTCTTCTTCTTCCTCTTCCTGGATGACTACTGAAGGTATCTGCCTCTCCAAAACTTTTCCCGATCTTAGTTGAATTTCCTGTAATGGAATAGGATTAATAACATATGTCGGGAAGGCCTGCATATCAACATTGTTAATAGGTTGAGGGGGATTATTATTGGGATTTGGCACTGGCTGTGCCGATAATAGTGTCAATTTCGGGGAGCTTGCATTTTGAAATTATAGCGGTTTTTATTGTGGAATAGGAGGTAAAGGTGGTGGAACAAAACCTGGCAAAAGTTGCGGAGTGTTTGATAAGAACTGAGGATAAGGATGGTTGGACATAGGGATAGGTGGAGCTTGAGGGTTTCCTTGGTTGTGTCCTCCTCTCCATCCTTGAATCCAAGGATGTTGGTATTGAGTAGACTAGTTTTTCCAACCTGGTGAGTTCCATTGTTCTTGTTGGTAATAGGGTGGAACTTGAGACTGTAGATCCGGGTATGTGGGTTGATTCCTAGGCTTCCATGGCCTCTTAGGTGCATAAGAAGACTCTCCAGGATCTCCACTCCTATAGATGGCTAATAAATCGGGCAATGATGGACATTTTTCAGTCACATGGTCTTCTGTACAGAAGCCACAAATTGGAATGTTATCTAATGGGCACCCCCTTGAGGAATGCTTCCTCTTGCATCTTGGTAAATATATGCTCATGGTTGCATTTTCCTCCTCCTGTTTCTTTTTTATTTTAAGGGTATCCAACTGGGAACCTATTATGCTTAAGATGTCAGTCTTAAAGTTTTCTAAAAGGTTCCCTATCTCTGCTCTCGTAATACCACCTGAACTAAATGGTTTTAAGCTTCTATTGTAAGGGTCCTGAACATTCTTTCATGTTTTGTCTCTACTCCTTGAGTAATTTTTACACATTTCACATATTTCAGCAAATAGTTCATGAGAGATGTCACCTGATTCCATCAGGTTAGGCATCTCTAAATATTCTTCTGAAATTCCATTAAGGAAAAGATCCCTAATTGCATCCTCTGGGCGGTCATGGTATTTTTACTTCTGGGAGATATAACCAAATCTTTCCATATAATCTTTGAGGGTCTTGTCTTCTAATTGTTGGATTTTAAAAATGTCATTACGAGACTCTTTGGTCTTGCAGTAGTCTTGGTACTTCTTGAGAAATATGTCTTTCATGGCTTCCCAAGACCTAATAATGGATTCTCCCAACCCCATGAACCATCTTAGTGCAAAGTCTTTGAGGGTGGCAGGAAAGAGTTTTA
>JASDQU010101925.1:83789-95992 GCA_032191745.1 Picea mariana
TCTTGTGTATACTTGTAATTCCTTCTTCCTAAGTCTCTCCCTCGATTCCTCATCCATGTTGTTTATGATTTCCATCCTATCCCTTCTAGATGCTTCTCTCTTTCCTTCCTCAAGATGTTCAGATGTGATATTGAGGCACACTTGAGGAGATACAATGAAGATATGGTTTATAGTAGCAAAAGCATTCATTTTATCAAGTTCCCTATTACTCCATGGGCATTCATGTTCCCAATGTGAATCTCTACAAGGAAAGCACCAAGGAGTCTCGTCTTGACTTATAACATTTGAAGGATCTAGAGTGTTTGAAACCCTTTGTTCATTTGCGGGCCTATCTCTCCATGCTTGCATAGGATTTTGAGGTTGTCCCTTAAAAGTAGGCTTAGGGGATTGTTTTTGTGCCCTTTCCAAATTAGTGATTCTATTCATCATAAAGGTTTGGTTCTTGATAAGGAAATTTATAACCTCTTCAAGTCATGCCTATGGAGTGCTAGTATCTTGAGTGGGTTCAACATTGTGCAATATCCTTGGTCTGGTATCGACCTTGGCTCTCAGGGAATAGAAAGGTTCTACCTTGCATGATGAAATATTAGCCTCAATATTTGCAGCCATTTCTTAGGCTTCTTGAATGGTATTTGGACCATTGTCTTTGTGAAAGTACCCAAAGTGTCCCATGAAGGCCTTGTATAGGAAGAGGAGGTAATATTTCCTAGGGTGATGTCTGGTAAGTATATTTTGAAGCAACTTTTTCAATCTTGGCATCAAATTATTTCACGTTTTCATTTTCTGATTTTTTGATTTCAGTAAGTCGTGTCAACAACAAGTTGAGATCCTCTTTGGTACTCCATGTTTTAAGAAAGGTCTCCTCAAGTTGATCCATAGTATTGATACTCTTATTAGGGAGTCAATCATACCACCTCCTAGCAACATCAGTAAAAGTGGCTGAGAAATGTTTTATTACTAAATATTTGGCATCATCACTTACATGATTAAGTTGAAACAAGCCCCAAAAGTTACTCATATGTTCCTCAACAATTGTCACATCATTACCAGGAAAGTTAGGAAGCCATTTTTCGTAATTAGGAGGCATCTACCAAGGGTATCCTAGGATATCGGACATATCCAAAGGCTTGAAGATGTTGGATTCCCATTTCTTTTGAGCCATTATAGGAAAAGGAAGGTTTCCACCTAACAAGGATTTCACTACAGGTGATTTGTGAGGAATCCTTCTCTTGTAAGTATTAGGAGGGTTAATATACCTCCTTAGAATTTGTGGAGTCTCTATATGATCAACCTTACATCATCAAAGGAAGGTGAGGGAATCACCCTCAGTGGAGTCACCATGTAAACTTGAGAGATAAGAGATTCAGGAGAAAGTTTACCAAATATATTTCATTGAGGAGAATGAATCAATCCTCCTTAGCAACAACGCCAAGATGCTATCGCAGGATTTGTACTTGTGAATATCCCCAGCACAAGTCCCCAAATATTGCGTAACAATGGAAGATTCTATTAACGTCACTTATAAATAAATTCCCTCATTTTAGTGATGGAAGAGGTCCACCACAAGGGAGGCTTCTTTGGTGACCTCAAGGGATCAAAGTAGAAAGTAAAATAGCCAAGCCTACCACACTCTTTCTTAATCACCGGATGAATGAAATGTATAGGTCAAGGTAGATATGATGTATAAGGTTGTTAGAGTACCTACCTGGAACAAGAACACTTTATATCATATATGTAATGATTTCCAAGTTCAAACAAGAAATAAATACCTCTTAAGACACTAGACAATGATAAATTGCTAATGGTTTTTGCAAATTTGCAGTAGTATACCAGTCTTATGACAACAATATAAATTTGTAACAACAACAATAAAAGGAGCTCAAAATTTCAACAATTGACCATGAAAATTAAGAATGCATCACATAGAACAAATCCAATTGTTTAATACAAATTCTAAGTGGGTTGGACATGCTTCACAAGAGTGTATGTAGAAAAACAAAGTGTTATTAGGTGGTTGTAGCAAAATTTATGAACAACGACAAGTTATTAAGCAAGTTTGCAAGTGTTAGTGTTTGTAATGTTAGTAGAGATCATAAGAGAGTTGAAAGAGAGTGTTTGTTGATCAATTTCACCACAAGAGAGGTATGTAACTAGTGCCTTAGGAATATGGAGTCTTTGTAACAACAAATGCAACAATACTTGAAGATTAAACTAGTAGAAAACAAGAGGTAGGGTTTAAACTCTAAGGTGATAGCACATTAGGGCCTTACGATTTAAACCTTAAAGAGAAGGATTGCTAGAGTGAATGGACATTTGGGATCTAGCAACCTTTTCTCCATTATTAATGCTTCAACCAGGTCAAAATCAAGTGTCTAGGGCTAAGATCCTAAAGCACTATCACTTTAGGGATTTAGAATACTAACCCTAGCAAGAAAGCTTCACCAATTTTGAAAAAGAATAACCTTGTGAGAGGAGAAAGCACTTATGCTCCTCTCTTAGAGTTTTACCAAGCAATACATCTATCATAAAGTATAAAGATTCACCATGAAACATAACAACATAAAGATAAATTGCAGAAAATTCACTTACTTTAGCCAAGATACCATGAGACAAAACCCTAATTGTATAAATTGCTCTTCAAAAATCAAAAAAACATGCACAACCTGATCCTCCAAGCATATTGCATAAGTATAGAAGAGAAATATAGCCTAAGAGGAGAAAATTTTAGACTTGTTCTCTCACAAAGGTGAGAAGTGATGATGAAAAAATGAAATGTGAGGGTAGCCTATTTATATGAGGCCACCCTAAACCAATTTGTCCACATAATTTTTTCAACTCAAAATAGAAGTGGGTCGACCCCTTAATTTGCCTCTACAATATGTCAAAAATGAAAAATACATAAAATAAAACCCTAAAAGGGTGATGTCATACCCTAGAAGGGTGATGTAGTGCTCAAAAGTGTGATGTCAAGCCTCAAGGAGGGAGATTTTAGGCCTCCAAAGGCCATAGGGCATGCCCCAATGTGAAAACATGTGAATCAAGGTTTCTCCTAATGTCAAATCACCTCTGGAACCACACCATCCATCAAACCCTAGCCTCCAAAGGTGAAGTCAAGGGATAGAGGGTGATGTCATAGGCATCCACAGGAAACATCTAAGTGCATGATCCGGATTATTTTCGACACGAAATGAGATCGAAGATATAATAAAGAAATGCACAGAGATATCACAGATCTTCAATAATATAACAGAAATGTATTAGAGATGAAACCATAAACACAGATATACAGTGATACACAATTTCTATTAATGAAAGAAATGTACAATGACTGTAAAAATACAGAGTGAAAGACTCGCTAGAATGGTGACAGCTTATCTCTGAGAAGAGATGTGATGGTTACTCACATTCACAAGAAGATGATTACAATGAGGCTCTGAAGGCATTTTTAGAATAAAAAAGAATTCCAAAAACCCTAGACATCCAAAAACCTAACCCTAGGAGATGAAGCGCCAAAAGTCATGTGGACCCCATTTGGGTAAGTTAGTACATCAACTTCCCGGGGTCGTAACTTTTGCATACAGTCTCTGTTTTAGGCGTGTGATAGCTCGTTTGAAAGGTATAATCGAGGAGATTCATTTTAGGGGCTTAATAATGATTTCAAATATTTTTGACAACCTCGATCTCGAAAAACCTTTATTTAGGCCCTCAAAATGGCCCCAGAAGTTAAAACCTGCTAAAAATAGTAAATTGCCAAAATTGTCAGAAAACTGTTTTGAGCCAGTCGGAAAAGGTGGGTGGCCACCGATATCAACCTATATCAATCCTAACTCCTTAGGAAGAAATGGTTTCCATTGCGTTGAGTTCCCAGGGGAGAGGGAAAAGCATTTGCTGGATCTACATCTTGGTGAGTTGCTTGTATTGCTGGAGACGTCGCGCTGCTTAGTTTGTGGAAGTCTGTCATGAACCTGTTGAAGCTGAGGTTGTTCAACAAGTCGAGCTACATGATAGGAATGTGTGCAGAAGGAATATTTGTGCTTTTCTACAACCTTGTCAACTTACTTCTGTTGGATAGAATGTGTAAGGGGCGAGGCTGTAGTGGTTGCAGTGTCCTTATGTTCCCCTTTTGAACAGATTGTGAAGAAGATGAATTTTGCAGTATGAGATACTACCTTGCGACACTTTTTAGGTGGAACAATAGTTGGAACTACCTCTAGTATTCTGTAGAGATGACCCCCCAAAGTAACGAAGACACTACGGGGTCGAGACTCATAAACAACATGGCGTCTTCACATATATGGTTGGCCCAAGAGAACATCACAAAAATCCAGTG
The DNA here is from genome assembly GCA_032191745.1 of Picea mariana. Classification (NCBI taxonomy): domain Eukaryota; kingdom Viridiplantae; phylum Streptophyta; class Pinopsida; order Pinales; family Pinaceae; genus Picea; species Picea mariana. The sequence continues at coordinate 88,120 of JASDQU010101925.1, forward strand.
GGGCAACATCGCATAATACCTCATCCTTGAAGGGTTGGATGTCGTATGACAATCGACACTGTTGGTTGACACAGATATCTCGTCCTTGCCGAAGCCACCTGATGCTGTATGGTTGTGGGTGTGGTGTTGTTGACAATCCCAACTGTTTGATGATCTCTATTGAGATGAGGTTTTTCTGGCTTCCGATATCAACAATAAAATGCAGTGCGGTCCCCTTCACCTACATCTGTGAATGAAAAAGGCACTCCCCCTCTTCAGGATATGTTGGTTCTTCTGGTTGAATTGTTGCGGTCGCGACAATAACAGTGGGGTCTACGTCAATGATCTGTCCTTTACCAGTATTTTCAGAATCAGATTCTAAATCAGGGTTTGGCTCCTTGTCTCTGATCTCAGCCACCAATGACTATTTTGAGAGACATTCATCGGTGTTGTGCCAGGGGATTTTGTGGAAATCACACCATTTTCCGGTGTCCTTTTTTTTCTTCCCATGACCCTTCTTTTCCCGTGTCTTGGACTGGTTTTTGGGAGACAGTTTGTTAGAGCCGTCTTTGTCAGACTTTGGTTGTTGCAAATTTGCAGACCCGAATTTTTTTTTTTTCTGGTGCTTAAATTTCTACTCAATTTTGACAGCATATTGATAAGAAGCACCAAGTGATGAGATGTCCAGAAAATCCATTTCAGTCTGGATGTATCTGTGTAGAGGCACACTATATTTCAAAACCAAATTTCGCTCGGAGTCTTTGATACCCACCTTGGTGTGCAAGGTATGGAAGGTATTGTTGAAATCTGGAACTGCTTGGCCGCTCTCTTGCCACATTGATGTGCATCTCATGTATTGGTCCTCATAGTTTCCAACAGGGTAATATTGTTCCTTTACCACATCCACAAAAAAATCCCAATTGGGATCGGCCCCATATATTGCAAACTCCTTTGTGTAACTTTTCTCCCAGTAAGTTTCCCACCAATGTTTGACATGAGGGAGAGCTTTAAGGATTGCGAAGGTGATATTTTCTTTGTTGGAAAAATTGTGAACAGAGAAATAACCTTTTAGAAGAGTTAACCATTTTTCTAGGGCTTCTGCATCTACCTGTCATTCAAATACAGGAATATCAAAATTAACTTGTACCTTGAAAGGCAAGGTGCCTCCAAAGTGGCTGCTTGATGAAGATGTGCATGATGCTATCCATAGGCGTTTAAGGACGTGGGAAAAATTCTCCATCATTGCATCCCTCTGTCGCGTGAGAGCTTGCTCAAGCAACAAATTGATAGGATCGTCTGCTCCGTCGTTTTTCTTTTCTTTCTCCATTGAGGGTTTCTTGGGTGTGGGAGCGATTGTCTTCAAGAGTGACAATCTTGAGACCCAAATTTCTATACTCAGACCTCGTCGGGGACATGCACTGAAAAAATGATCAAGAGCAGCCTGCTCTGATACCACTGATTCAGATTATTTTCGGCACGAAATGAGATCGGAGATATAATAAAGAAATGCACAGAGATATCACAGATATTTAATAATATGATAGAAATGTATCAGAGATGCAACCATAAACACAGATATATAGTAATACACGATTTCTATTAATGAAATAAATGTACAGAGACTGTAAAAATATAGAGTGGAAGACTCGCCAGAATGGTGACAACTTATCTCTGAGAAGAGATGTGACGGCTACTCGCATTCACAAGAAGATGATTACAATGAGGCTTTGAAGGAATTTTAACAATAAACAGGAATGCCAAAAACCCTAGACATCCAAAAACCTAACCCTATGAGTTGAAGCGCCAAAAGTCATGTGGGACCTGTTTGGGTAAGTTAGTACATCAACTTCCCGGGGTCGTAACTTTTGCATACGATCTTTGTTTTAGGAGTGTGATAGCTCGTTGGAAAGGTATCATCGAGGATATTCATTTTGGGGGCTCAATCATGCCTTTGGATATAATTGACAACCTCAATCCTGAAAAACCTTCATTTAGGCCCTCAAAATGTCCTCGAAAGTTAAAACCTACTAAAAATAGTAAATTACCAAAATTGTCAGAAAACTATTTTAAGCCAGTCGGAAAAGGTGGGTGGCCACCGATATCCACCTGGATCAATCCTCCCTCCTTAGGAAGCAATGGTATCCATTGCATTGAGTTACCGGGGCAGAGGGAAAAACATTTCTGGATCTGCATCTTGGTGAGCTGCTTGTATTGCCAGAGATGTCACGCTGCTTAGTTTGTGGAAGTCTGTCATGAACCTGTTGAAGCTAAGGTTGTTCAGCAAGTCAAGCTACATGAGAGGAAGGTGTGCAGAAGGAATCTTTGTGCTTTGTTGCAACCTTTTCAACCTGCTTCTGGTAGATAGAAGGTGTAGGGGGCGAGGCTGTAGTTGTTGCAGTGTCCTTCTGTTCCCCTTTTGAACAGATTGTGAAGAAGCTGAATTTTGCAGTATGAGATACTACCTTGCAAAAAATTTTAGGTGGAACAATAGTTGGAACTACCTCTGGCATTCTGTAGAGATGACCCCCCAAAGTAACAATGACACTACGGGGTCGAGACTCATAAAGAACATGGTATCTCCACATATATGGTTGGCCCAAGAGAACATCACAAACATCCAGTGGGGAAACATCGCATAATACCTAATCCTTGAAGGGTTGGATGTCATATGACAATCAACATTGTTGGTTGATACGAAGATCTCGTCCTTGTCAAAGCCACTCGATGTTGTATGGCTATGGGTGTGGTTTTGTTGACAATCCCAACTGTTTGATGACCTCTGCTGAGATGAGGTTTTTCTGGCTTCCGCTATCAACAATAAAATTCAGTGGGGTCCCCTTCACCCACATCTGTGAATGAAAACAATGCTCCCCCTCTTTAGGATATTGTGGTTCTTCTCGTTGATTTGTTGCAGTCGCGACAATAGAAATGGGTTCTGTGTCAATGATCTGTCCTTTACCAGTATTTTCAGAATCAGATGTTGAATCAAGGTTCGACTCCTTGTCTCTAATCTCGGCCACCAATGACTATTTTGAGTGACATTCATCAGTGTTGTGTCAGGGGCTTTTATGGAAATCACTCTTTGTCTTCTAGTGACCCTTCTTTTCCTGTGTCTTGGACTGGTTTTTGGGATACTATTTGTTAGGGTCGTCTTTGTCATACTTTGGTTGTTGCGGATTTGGAGACTTGAATTCCCATTTGTTCTGGTACTTAAATGTCTTCTCAATTTTGATAGCATATTGATAAGTAGCACCGAGTGATGAGATGTCCAGAAAATCCATTTCAGTCTGGATGTATTTGTGTAGAGCTCCACAGTATTTCAGAACCAAATGTCGCTCGAAGTCTTTGATACCCATATTGGTGCGCAAGGTATGGAAGGTATTGGTGAACTCTAGAACTTCTTGGCCCCTCTCTTGCCGTAGTGTGTTCCATCTCATGTACTGGTCCTCATAGTTTCCAACAAGGTAATACTGTTCCTTTACCGTATCCACAAAAAAATCCCAAGTGGGATCGACCCCATATATTCCAGACTCCTCTATGGAACTTTGCTTCCAATAAGTTTCCCACCAATGTTTGAAATGAGGGAGATCTTTAAGGAGTGTGAAGGTGATCTTTTTATTGTCGAAAAAATTGTGAACAAAGAAATAACCTTCTAGCATAATTAACCATTTTTTTAGGGCTTCTGCATCTACCTTTCCTTCAAATACAGGAATATCAAAATTAACTTGTGCCTTGAAAGGCGAGGTGCCTCCAAAGTGGTCGCTTGATGAATATGGGCCTAATGCTATCAGAAAGTGTTTAAGGATGTGGGCAAAATTCTCCATCATTTCGTCCCTCTGTCGCGTGAGAGCTTTCTCAAACAACAGATTGATAGGATCGTCTGCTCCGTCGTTTTTCTTTTCTTTCTCCATTGAGGGTTTCTTGGGTGTGAGAGAGTGATTGTATTCAAGAGAGACAAGATCGAGATCCAACTTGCTATACTCATACCTCATCGGGGACATGCACTGAAACAATGATCAAGAACAGCCTACTCTGATACCACTAATCTAGATTATTTTCGGCACGAAATGAGATCGGAGATATAAAAAAGAAATGCACAGAGATATCACAGATATTCAATAATATAACAGAAATGTATCAGAGATGCAACCATAAACACATTTATACAGTATTACATGATTTCTATTAATGAAAGAAATGTACAGAGACTGTAAAAATACAGAGTGAAAGACTCGCTAGAATGGTGGCAGCTTATCTTTGAGAAGAGATGTGACGGCTACTCAGATTTGCAAGAAGATGATTACAATGAGGCTCTGAAGGACTTTTTACAATAAAAAAGAATTCCAAAAACCCTATACATCCAAAAACCTAACCCTAGGAGATGAAGCGCCAAAAGTCATGTGGGCCCCGTTTGGGTAAGCTAGTACATCAACTTCTCGGGGTCGTAACTTTTGCATACAATCTCTGTTTTAGGTGTGTGATAGATCGTTAGAAAGGTATCATCGAGGAGATTCATTTTGGGGGATCAATTATGATTTTGTTCATAATTGACAACCTTGATCTCAAAAAACCTTCATTTGGGCCCTCAAAATGGCCCTGAAAGTTAAAACCTGCTAAAAATAGTAAATTGCCAAAATTGCAAGAAAATTGTTTTGAGCTAGTTGGAAAAGGTGGGTGGCCACCAATATCCACTTGTATCAATCCTCCCTCATTAGGATGCAATGGTATCCATTGCGTTGAGTTCCCGGGGGAGAGGGAGAATCATTTGCTAGATCTGCATCTTGGTGAGCTGCTTGTATTGTTGGAGACATCGCGCTGCTTAGTTTGTGGAAGTCTGTCATGAACCTGTTGAAGTTGAGGTTGTTCAACAAGTCGAGCTACATGAGAGGAAGGTGTGCAGAAGGAATCTTTGTGCTTTGCTGCAACCTTGTCGACCTGCTTCTATTGGATAGAAGGTGCAGGGTGCGAGGCTATAGTGGTTGCAGTGTCCTTCTGTTCCCCTTTTGAACAGATTGTGAAGAAGCTGAATTTTGCAGTATGAGATACTACCTTGTGACACTTTTTAGGTGGAACAATAGTTGGAACTACCTATGGTATTCTGTTAAGATTACCCTCCAAAGTAACAATGACACTACGGGGTCGAGACTCATAAAAAACATGGCGTATCCACATATATGGTTGGCCCAAGAGAACATCATAGACATCCAGTGGGGCAACATCGCATAATACCTCATCCTTGAAGGGTTGGATGCCATATGACAATCGACACTGTTGGTTGACATGGATATCTCCTCCTTGCCGAAGCCACCCGATGTTGTATGGATGTGGGTGTGGTGTTGTCGAAAATCCCAACTGTTTGACGACCTCTGCTGAGATGAGGTTTTTCTAGCTTTTGCTATCAACAATAAAATGCAGCGGGGTCCCCTTATCCCACATATGTGAATGAAAAAGGCGCTCCCCCTCTTCAGGATATGTTGGTTCTTTTGGTTGAATTGTTGTGGTCACAACAATAGTAGTAGGGTGTGCGTCAATGATCTGTCCTTTACCATTATTTTAAGAATTAGATTCTGAATCAGGGTTTGGCTCCTTGTCTTTGATCTTGGCCACCAATGACTGTTTTGAGCGACATTCATCGGTGTTGTACCAGGGGATTTTGTGGAAATCACACCATTTTCCATTGTCCTTCTTTGTCTTCTCGTGACCCTTCTTTTCCTGTGTCTTGGACTGGTTTTCAGGAGACTGTTTGTTAGGGCCGTCTTTGTCATACTTTGGTTGTTGCGGATTTGCAGACCTGAATTCTCGTTTTTTCTAATGCTTAAATTTCTGCTCAATTTTGATAGCATATCGATAAGCAACATCGAGTGATGAGATGTCCATAAAATCCATTTCGTTCTAGATGTATCTGTGTAGAGCCCCACGGTATTTCAGAACCAAATGTCACTAAGAGTCTTTGATACCTAGCTTGGTGCGCAAGGTATGGAAGGTATTGGTGAACTTCGAAACTGCTTGGCCCCTCTCTTGCCTCAATGTGGTCCATCTCATGTACTGGTCCTCATAGTTTCCAACGGGGTAATACTGTTCCTTTACCTCATCCACAAAAAAATCCCAAGTGGGATCAGCCCCATATATTCTAGACTCCTCTATGGAACATTTCTCCCAGGAAGTTTCCCACCAATGTTTGACATGAGGGAGAGATTTAAGGAGTGCAAAGGTGATCTTTTCTTTGTCGAAAAAATTGTGAACAAAGAAATAACCTTCTAGCAGAGTTAACCATTTTTCTAGGGCTTCTGCACCTACTTGTCCTTCAAATACAGGAATATAAAAATTAACTTGTACCTTGAAAGGCGAGGTGCCTCGAAAGTGGCTGCTTGATGAAGATGTGCCTGATGCTATCGGCAGATGTTTAAGGATGTGGGAAAAATTCTCCATCATTTTTTCCCTCTGTCACGTGAGAGCTTGCTCAAGCAACAAATTGATAGGATCATCTGCTCCATCATTTTTCTTTTCTTTCACCATTGAGGGCTTCTTGGGTGTGCGAGAGTGATTGTCTTTAAGAGAGACAATCTCGAGACCCAACTTTCTATACTCGGACCTCGTCGGGGACATGCACTAAAAAAACGATCAAGAGCAGCCTGCTCTGATACCACTGATCCAGATTATTTTTGGCACAAAATGAGATCGGAGATATAATAAAGAAATGCACAGAGATATCACAGATCTTCAATAATATAATAGAAATGTATCAGAGATGCAACCATAAACACAGATATACAGTAATACACAATTTCTATTAATGAAAGAAATGTAGAGAGACTGTAAAAATACATAGTGAAAGACTCGCTAGAATGGTGGCAGCTTATCTCTGAGAAGAGATGTGAAGGCTACTCGCATTCGCAAGAAGATGATTACAATAAGGCTTTGAAGGCCTTTTTATGATAAACAGGAATGCCAAAAACCCTAGAAATCCAAAAACCTATACCTAGGAGATGAAGCTCCAAAAGTCATGTGGGCCCCGTTGGGGTAAGTTAGTACATCAACTTCCCGGGGTCGTAACTTTTGCATACGATCTCCGTTTTAGGCGTGTGATAGCTTGTTGGAAAGGTATCATTGAGGAGATTCATTTTGGGGGATAAATTATTCTTTAAGATATCATTGACAACCTTGATCTCAAAAAACCTTCATTTAGGCCCTCAAAATGGCCCCAGAAGTTAAAACCTGCAAAAAATAAAAAAAAATGCCAAAATTGTCATAAAACTGTTTTGATCCAGTTGAAAAAGGTGGGTGGCCACCGATATCCACCTGGATAAATCCTCCCTCCTTAGGAAGCAATGGTATCCATTGCGTTGAGTTCCTAGGGGAGAGGGAAAATCATTTGTTGGATCTGCATCTTGGTGAACTGCTTGTATTACTGGAAACGTCGTGTTGCTTAGTTTGTGGAAGTTTGTCATGAACCTGTTGAAGTTGAGGTTGTTAAACAAGTCAAGCTACATGAGAGGAAGGTGTGCAGAAGGAATCATTGTGATTTGATGCAACCTTGTCAACCTTCTTCTATTGGATAGAAGGTGCAAGGGGTGAGGATGTAGTGGTTACAGTGTCCTTCTGTTCCCCTTTTGAATATATTATGAAGAAATTGAATTTTGTAGTATGAGATACTACCTTGTGACACATTTTTGGTGGAACAATAGTTGGAAGTACCTCTGGTATTCTGTAGAGATGACCCGCCAAAGTAACAATGACACTACGGGGTCGAGACTCATAAACAACATGGCGTCTCCACATATATGGTTGGCCTAAGAGAACATCACAGACATCCAGTGGGGAAACATCGCATAATACCTCATCCTTGAATGGTTGGATGCAATATGACAATCAACAATGTTGGCTGACAAAAAGA
>JASDQU010101925.1:103076-113280 GCA_032191745.1 Picea mariana
GTCGGAAAAATTGTGAACAGAGAAATAACCTTCTAGCAGAGTTAACCATTTTTCTAGGGCTTCTGCATCTACCTGTCCTTCAAATACAGGAATATCAAAATTAACTTGTACCTTGAAAGGAGAGGTGACTCCAAAGTGGTCACTTGATTAAGATGCACCTGATGCTATCGACAGGCATTTAAGGATGTGGCAAAAATTCTCCATCATTTCGTCCCTCTGTCGCGTGAGAGTTTGCTCAAGCAACAGATTGATAGGATCGTCTGCTCCGTCTTTTTTCTTTTCATCCACCATTGAGGGTTTCTTGGGTGTGTGAGAGAGATTTTCTTCAAGAGAGACAATCTCGAGACACAACTTTCTATACTCGGACCTCGTTGGGGACATGCACTGAAAAAACCATCAAGTGCAGCCTTCTCTGATACCACTAATCCAGATTATTTTCGGCACGAAATGAGATCGAAGATATAATAAAGAAATGCACAGAGATATCACAGATCTTCAATAATATAACAGAAATGTATCAGAGATGCAACCATAAACACAGATATATAGTAATACATGATTTATATTAATGGAAGAAATGTACAAAGACTATAAAAATACAGAGTGAAAGACTCGCTAGAATGGTGGCAGCTTATCTCTGAGAAGAGATGTGACGGCTACTCGCATTCACAAGAAGATGATTACAATGAGGCTCTGAAGGCATTTTTACAATAAACAAGAATGCCAAAAACCCTAGACATCCAAAAACCTAACCCTAGGAGATGAAGCGCCAAAAGTCATGTGGGCCCCGTTTGGGTAAGTTAGTACATCAACTTCCTAGGGTCGTAACTTTTGCATACGATATCCGTTTTAGGCATGTGATAGCTCATTGGAAAGGTATTGTTGAGGAGATTCATTTTGGAGGCTCAATAATTCCTTCAACTATAATTTACAACCTTGATCTCGAAAAATCTTCATTTAGGCCCTCAAAATGGCCCCGGAAGTTAAAACCTGCTAAAAATAGTAAATTGCCAAAATTGTCAGAAAACTATTTTGAGCCAGTCAAAAAAGGTGGGTGGCCACCAATATCCACCTGGATCAATCCTCTCTCCTTAGAAATCAATGGTCTCCATTGCATTGAGTTCTCGGGGGAGAGGGAAAAACATTTGCTGGATCTGCATCTTGGTGAGTTGCTTGTATTGTTGGGGACGTCGCGCTGCTTAGTTTATGGAAGTTTGTCATGAACCTGTTGAAGTTGAGGTTGTTCAACAAGTCAAGCTACATGAGAGGAAGGTGTGCGGAAGGAATATTTGTTCTTTACTACAACCTTGTTGACCTCCTTCTGTTGGATAGAAGGTGCAGGGGGCGAGGATGTAGTGGTTGCAGTGTCCTTCTATTCCCCTTTTGAACAGATTGTGAAGAAGCTGAATTTTGCAGTATGAGATACTACCTTGTGACACTTTTTAGGTTGAACAATAGTTGGAACTACCTCTAGTATTCTGTAAAGATGACCCCCCAAAGTAACAATGACACTACGGGGTCGAGACTCATAAACAACATGGCGTCTCCACATATATGGTTGGCCCAAGAGAACATCACAGACATCCAGTGGGGCAACATCGCATAATACTTCATCCTTGAAGGGTTGGATGTCGTATGACAATCGACACTGTTGGCTGACACAAAGATCTCGTCCTTTCCAAATCCACCCAATGTTGTATGGATGTGGGTGTGGTGTTGTCGACAATCCAAATTGTTTGACGACCTTTGCTGAGATGAGGTTTTTCTGGCTTCCACTATCAACAATAAAATGCAGCGGGGTCCCCTTCACCGACATCTGTGAATGAAAAATTTTCTCCCCTCTTTAGGATATGTTGGTTCTTTCGGTTGAATTGTTGCAGTCACGACAATAGCAATGGGGTCTGCGTCAATGATCTGTCCTTTACCAGTATTTTCAGAATGAGATTCTGAATCAGGGTTCGTCTCCTTGTCTCTGATCTCGGCCAACAATGACTATTTTGAGCAACATTCATCAGTGTTGTGTCAGGGGATTTTGTGGAAATCACACCATTTTCCGGTGTCCTTCTTTATCTTCCTGTGACCCTTCTTTTCCTGTGTCTTGCAATGGTTTTTGAGAGACTGTTTGTTAGGGTCATCTTTGTCATACTTTGGTTGTTGTGGATTTGCAGACCCAAATTCCCTTTTGTTTTTGTGCTTAAATTTCTTCTCAATTTTGACAGCATATGGATAAGCAGCACCGAGTGATTGGATGTCCAGAAAATCCATTTCAGTCTAGATGTATCTGTGTAGAGCCCCACGGTATTTCAGAACCAAATGTCGCTCGGAGTATTTGATACCCAGCTTGGTGCACAAGGTATGGAAGGTATTGGTGAACTCCAGAACTACTTGGCCCCTCTTGCCACAGTGTGGTCCATCTCATGTATTGGTCCTCATAGTTTCCAACAGGGTAATATTGTTCCTTTACCGCATCCACAAAAAAATCCCAAGTGGGATCGACCCCATGTATTCCAGACTCCTCTGTGGAAATTTGATCACAGTAAGTTTCCCACCAATGTTTGACATGAGGGAGAGCTTAAAGGAGTGAGAAGGTGATCTTTTCTTTGTCGGAAAAATTGTGAATAGAGAAATAACCTTCTAGCAAAGTTAACCATTTTTCTAGGGCTTCTGCATCTACCTGTCCTTAAAATACAACAATATCAAAATTAACTTGTACCTTGAAAGCCGAGTTGCCTCCAAAGTGGCCGTTTGATGAATATGTGCCTGATGCTATCGACAGGCGTTTAAGGATGTGGGCAAAATTCTCCATCATTTCGTCGCTCTATCGCGTGAGAGCTTTCTCAAGCAACAGATTGATAGGAACGTCTGCTCCATCGTTTTTCTTTTCTTCCACCATTGAGGGTAACCTGGGTGTGCGAGAGAGATTGTATTCAAAAGAGACAAGCTCGAGACCCAACTTGATATACTCTAACCTCGTCGGGGACATGCACTGAAAAAATGATCAAGAGCATCTTGCTCTGATACCACTGATCCGGATTATTTTCGGCACGAAATGAGATCGAAGATATAATAAATAAATGCACAGAGATATCACATATCTTCAATAATATAACATAAATGTATCAGAAATGCAACCATAAACACATATACACAGTAATACACAATTTCTATTATTGAAAGAAATGTACAGAGACTGTAAAAATACAGAGTGAAAGACTCGCTAGAATGGTGGCAACTTACCTCTGAGAAGAGATGTGACGGCTACTCACATTCGCAAGAAGATGATTACAATGAAGCTTTGAATGCCTTTTTACAATAAACAAGAATACAAAAAACCATACACATCCAAAAACCTAACCCTAGGATATGAAGTTCCAAAAGTCATGTGGGCCCCGTTTGGGTAAGTTAGTACATCAACTTCCCGTGGTCATAACTTTTGCATACGATCTCCGTTTTAGGCCTGTGATAGCTCGTTGGAAAGGTATCGTCGAGAATATTAAATTTGGGGGATAAATCAAACCTTTGTATATCATTGACAACCTATATCTCGAAAAACCTTCATTTAGGCCCTCAAAATGGCCTCAGAAGTTAAAACCTGCTAAAAATAGTAAATTGACAAAATTGTCAGAAATCTGTTTTAAGCCAGTCGGAAAAGGTGGGTGGACACCGATATCCACCTAGATCAATCCTCCCTCATTAGGAAGCAATGGTCTCCATTTCATTGAGTTCCTAGGGCAGAGGTAAAAGTATTTGTTGGATCTGCATCTTGTTGAGCTGCTTGTATTGCTGGAGACGTCGCGCTGCTTAGTTTGTGGAAGTCTCTCATGAACGTGTTGAAGCTGAGGTTGTTCAACAAGTCGAGCTACATGAGAGGAAGGTGTGCAAAAGGAATATTTGTGCTTTGTTGCAACCTTGTCAACTTGCTTTTGTTGGATAGAAGGTGCAGGGGGCAAGGCTGTAGTGGTTGTAGTGTCCTTCTATTCCCCTTTTGAACAAATTGTGAAGAAGCTGAATTTTGCAGTATGAGATACTACCTTGTGACACTTTTTAGGTGGAACAATAGTTGAAACTACCTATGGTATTCTATAGAGATGACCCCCCAAAGTAACAATGACACTACGGGGTCGAGACTCATAAACAACATGGCGTCTCCACATATATTGTTGGCCTAAGAGAACATCACAGACATCAAGTGGGGCAACATCGCATAATACCTCATCCTTGAAGGGTTGGATGTTGTATGAAAATCGACACTCTTGGCTGACACAGAGATCTTGTCCTTGCCGAAGCCACCCGATGTTGTATGGCTGCAGGTGTGGTGTTGTCGACAATCCCAACTGTTTGATGACCTCTGCTGAGATGAGGTTTTTTTGGCTTCCACTATCAATAATAAAATGTTGTGGGGTCCCCTTCACCCACATCTGTGAATGAAAAAGGCGTTCCCCCTCTTCAGGATATGTTGGTTCTTCTGGTTGAATTGTTGCGGTCGCGACAATAGCAGTGGGGTCTGCTTCAATGATCTGTCCTTTACCAGTATTTTCAGAATCAGATTCTGAATCAGGGTTCGGCTCCTTATCTCTGATCTACACCACCAATTACTTTTTTGAGCGACATTCATCAGTGTTGTGCTAGGGGCTTTTATGGAAATCACACCATTTTCGGTGTCCTTCTTTTTCTTTCTGTGACCCTTCTTTTCCTGTGTCTTGGACTGGTTTTCAGGAGACTGTTTGTTAGGGTCATCTTTGTCATACTTTGGTTGTTGCATATTTGTAGACCCGAATTCCCATTTGTTCTAGTGCTTAAACTTCTGCTCAATTTTGACAGCATATCGATAAGCAGCACCGAGTGATGAGATGTCCAGAAAATCCATTTCATTCTGGATGTATCTATGTAGAGCCCCACAGTATTTCAGAACAAAATGTCGTTGAGAGTCTTTGATACCTAGCTTGGTGCACAAGGTATGGAAGGTATTGGTGAACTCCGGAACTACTTGGCCCCTCTCTTGCCAGAGTGTGGTCCATTTCATGTACTGGTCCTCATAGTTTCCAACAAGGTAATACTGTTCATTAACCGCATCCACAAAAAAAACCCAAGTGGGATCGGCCCCATATATTCCAAACTCCTCTGTGGAACTTTGCTCCTAGTAAGTATCCCACCAATGTTTGACATGAGGGAGAGATTTAAGGAGTGTGAAGGTGATCTTTTCTTTGTCATAAAAATTGTGAACAGAGAAATAACCTTCTAGCAGAGTTAACCATTTTTCTAGAGCTTCTGCATCTACCTGTCCTTCAAATACAGGAATATCAAAATAAACTTGTACCTTGAAAGGAGAGGTGCCTCCAAAGTTCTCTCTTGATGAAGATGTGCCTGATACTATCGACCGACATTTAAGGATGTGGGAAAAAATCTCCATCCTTTCGTCCCTCTGTCACGTAAGAGCTTTCTCAAGAAACAAATTGATAGGATCGTCTGCTCCGTCGTTTTTCTTTTCTTCCGCCATTGAGGGTTTATTGGGTGTGCGAGAGAGATTTTCTTCAAGAGAGACAAGCTCAAGACCTAAATTTCTATACTCGGACCTCGTCGGGGATATGCACTGAAAAAATGATTAAGAGCATACTGCTATAATACCATAGATCCGGATTATTTTCGGCATGAAATGAGATCGGAGATATAATAAAGAAATGCATAGAGATATCACAGATATTCAATAATATAACATAAATGTATCATAGATGCAACCATAAACACATATATACAATAATACATGATTTCTATAAATGAAAGAAATGTACAGAGACTGTAAAAATATAGAGTGAAAGACTCGCTAGAATGGTGGCAGCTTATCTCTGAGAAGAGATGTGACGGCTACTCGCATTCGCAAGAAGATGATTACAATGAGGCTCTGAAGGCCTTTTTATAATAAACATGAATGCCCAAAACCTATACATCCAAAATCCTAACCCTAGGAGATGAAGCGCCAAAAGTCATGTGGGCCCCGTTTGGGTAAGTTAGTACATCAACTTCCCGGGGTTGTAACTTTTGCATACGATCTCCGTTTTAGGTGTGTGATAGATCGTTGGAAAGGTATCGTTGAGGAGATTAATTTTGGTTTCCCAATAATGCCTTTGTCTATTATTGACAACCTCGATATCGAAAAACCTTCATTTAGGTTGTCAAAATGGCCCTGGAAGTTAAAACCTGCTAAAAATAGTAAATTGCCAAAATTGTCAGAAAACTATTTTGAGCTAGTCGGAAAATGTGGGTGGCCACCGATATCCACCTGGATCAATCCTCCCTCCTTAGGAGGCAATGGTCTCCATTGCGTTGAGTTCCCGGGGGAGAGGGAAAAGCATTTGCTAGATCTGCATCTTGGTGAGCTGCTTGTATTGTTGGAGACGTCGCGCTGCTTAGTTTGTGGAAGTATTTCATGAACCTGTTGAAGCTGAGGTTGTTCAACAAGTCGAGCTAATGAGAGGAAGGTGTGTAGAAGTAATATTTGTGCTTTGCTACAACCTTTTCGACCCGCTTCTATTGGATAGAAGGTACAAGGGGCGAGGTTGCAGTGGTTGCAGTGTCCTTCTATTCCCCTTTTGAACAGATTGTGAAGAAGCTGAATTTTGTAGTATGAGATACTACCTTGCGACAATTTTTAGGTGGAACAATAGTTGGAACTACCTCTAGTATTTTGTAGAGATGTCCCCCGAAAGTAAAAATGACACTACGGGGGCGAGACTCATAAACAACATGGCATCTCCACATATATGGTTGGCCCAAGAGAACATCACAGACATCTAGTGGGGAAACATCGCATAATACCTCATCCTTGAAGGGTTGGATGTTGTATGACAATCAACACTGTTGGCTGACATGGAGATCTCGTCCTTGCCGAAGCCACCCGATGTTGTATGGCTACGGGTGTGGTGTTGGTGACAATCCCAACTGTTTGATGACCTCTGCTGAGATGAGGTTTTTCTGGCTTCCGCTGTCAACAATAAAATGTAGCAGGGTCCCCTTCACCCACATCTATGAATGAAAAAGGTGCTCCCCCCCTTTAGGATATGTTGGTTCTTCTGGTTGAATTGTTGCGGTTGCGACAATAGCAATGGGGTCTGCGTCAATGATCCATCCTATACCATTATTTTCATAATCAGATTCTGAATCAGGGTTCAGCTCGTTGTCTCTGATCTCGGACACCAAATACTATTTTGAGTGAAATTCATCGGTGTTGTGCCAAGGGCTTTTGTGGAAATCACACCATTTTCTGGTGTCCTTCTTTGTCTTCCCATGACCCTTCTTTTCCTGTGTCTTGGAATGGTTTTCGGGAAACTGTTTGTTAGGGCCGTCTTTGTCATACTTTGGTTGTTATGGATTTGCATACCTGAATTACCATTTGTTCTGGTGCTTAAATTTCTGCTCAATTTTGACAGCATATTGATAAGCACCACCGAGTGATGAGATTTCCAGAAAATCCATTTCAGTCTGGATGTATCTGTGTAGAGCCTCATGGTATTTCAGAACCAAATGTCACTTGGATTCTTTGATACCCAGCTTGGTGCGCAAGGTATGGAAGGTATTGGTGAAATCTGGAACTTCTTGGCCCCTCTCTGTCCACAGTGTGGTCCATCTCATGTACTGGTCCTCATAGTTTCCAACAGGGTAATACTGTTCCTTTATGACATCCACAAAAAAATCCCAAGTGGGATCGACCCCATATATTCTAGACTCCTCGGTGGAACTTTTCTCCGAGTAAGTTTCCCACCAATGTTTAACATGAGGGAGAGATTTAAGGAGTGTGAAGTTGATATTTTCTTTGTCGAAAAAATTGTGAACAGAGAAATAACCTTCTAGCAGAGTTAACCATTTTTCTAAGGCTTCTGCATCTACCTGTCCTTCAAATACAGGAATATCAAAATTAACTTGTACCTTGAAAGGCAAGGTGCCTCCAAAGTGGTCTCTTAATGAAGATGCCCCTGATTCTATCCGCAGGCGTTTAAGGATGTGGGAAAAATTCTCCATCATTTTGTCCCTCTGTTGCGTGAGAGCTTGCTCAAGCAACAAATTGATAGGATCGTCTGCTCCGTCATTTTTCTTTTATTCCACCATTGAGGGTTTCTTGGGTGTGCGAGAGAGATTTTCTTCAAGAGAGACAAGCTCAAGACCCAAATTTCTATACTCGGACCTCGTCGAGGACATGCACTAAAAAAACAATCAAGAGCATCCTGCTCTGATACCACTGATCCAAATTATTTTCGGCACGAAATGAGATTGGAGATATAATAAAGAAATGCACAGAGATATCACATATCTTCAATAATATAATAGAAATGTATCATATATGAAACCATAAACAAAAATATACAGTAATACATGATTTATATTAATGAAAGAAATGTACAGAGACCGTAAAAATACAGAGTGAAAGACTCGCTAGAATGGTGGCAGCTTATCTCTGAGAAGAGATGTGACGGCTACTTGCATTCGCAAGAAGATGATTACAATGAGGCTCTGAAGTCCTTTTTACAATAAACAAGAATGCCAAAAACCCTAGACATCCAAAAACCTAACCCTAGGAGATGAAGCGCCAAAAGTCATGTGGGCCCCATTTGGGTAAGTTAGTACATCAACTTCTCGGGGTCGTAACTTTTGCATACGATCTCCATTTTAGTCGTGTGATATATCGTTGGAAAGGTATCATCGAGGAGATTAATTTTGGGGGCTCAATCATTCCCTCAACTATCATTGATAACCTCTATCTCTAAAAACCTTCATTTAGGCCCTCAAAATGGCCCCAGAAGTTAAAACCTGCTAAAAATAGTAAATTGCCAAAATTGTCAGAAAACTGTTTTGAGCGAGTCGAAAAAGGTGGGTGGCCACTGATATCCACCTGGATTAGTGAAATATGGTTGTAATATCCTCCTTGAGTGATTCCAATTTGTCTCCAAAGGCAACATCCTCCATCCTCTGTGCACAAGGGCTTTGGGTGCTCTTCCCAGCCTGTGGGCTTATTAGCCCATGTATGTGGCACACTAACCAAAATTAATCAAACCATGCCTATCTCTCCATTGTAAAAGATTTCGAGGATATGAGAGCCAATGTCCAAGGGTTTTGATCCACTGGATGACTCACTATTCTCCATCACACGTGCCAAAGTCCTACAATAAGGCACAACGTCTCAGGAAAAACCCAAAACGTCCCTCAAAGAACCATGTCAAGGTCATTCAAAATAGAGCATAGTATAAGATAAAGTAAACCAATTCTCTTAAGGCACATTAGTCCTTAAATCATGAAAAGTAAGTTGATGCCTAAGATACAAGCCATGTAAACAATTCACCCCAATATCCCCTTCAAGTATCACCCAAGCCCAAGACCCTGTGAGGGTTATTGGGTTTAGGTATGGGAGAGACTTTATCTAACCCTATTAGGTGTGCCACCTAGATAGGAAATAAATAACCCACGTAGAGGTATAGGTCCCAAGAATGACAACATAATATAAAAACCCATCAAGAGTAAGTGTGGAGGCATTATGGTTTAGAGATTTCTTCATGGCTTATGGTGTCCATCTCTATGAGCACTTTTGTTGAGGGTGCACTTGCTCCTGAGTTACCTAATATTTGTGTGTCGCCTTTTTCCAAACCCCTTCATTATCCAAATTTCCATTCCTTTCTTTCATTTATAATTTGAAAATTTGAGGGACCCCCTTTATGGGTGTCCAAGATTTAGCATTACCTTTTTGGGATTGGGGCAAGCACTGAATGAGTAGAGATCAAGTTGGATCAGATTTTAGTGGTCCTAATTTTCTATGTTCACTTTCCTTTTAACATCATTTTCTTATTATTTTATAGCAATTGCAATCTACCTTCGATTCGCTAGCCGCTTTCTCATGATAGTATGGGCCATGACCAAAGTTTAGGATATGTGAAAGGATTTATGATGGAAAATGATAAGTGTGGCTAGGAGTGAAACTTACCCTTGGGAGGGCCCCCAATATTACCCCTTTTCCCTAGGAGGTGAAAACAGAGGACTAGGGCACAGATGTTGACCACCAAGGTGAAACATGGCAACAAACATAATTTCTAAAGAAAGCGATCCATTATCCAACTTAAACCAATGATCCTTGTCCACAATCCCAATAAATTAAGCACAACACCTTGCATGAAAAATGACTAACCATACCTCATGGTGACATTTTCTTACCATGGCCCATACC
>JASDQU010101925.1:159987-170584 GCA_032191745.1 Picea mariana
AGTTTGAGTTGGTTAGGGCATTGATGCGTCAGGGGCCAGTGAGACCTCCACGAGGAGAGCCACAGGCAGGAGATCGACGATGACATGATGACGCTGGGGCGAGGCCCATTGATGATGAGAGAGCAACCAGGCGACGCCATTTTGATGACCTCGGTGTAGGGCCATCGCATGCTCCTCCGGTCGAGGCCAGGGGAGATTTTGAGGATGTTCACCACCACTTGGAGGCAGTACTACAGGGAGTGCCTGAGGGCATGTGGTCATGTATCCTAGACGAGGGAGTCTTGGAACAGTGTGTGGGTGTTCCGGTTATATGTCGGACCGTGGTTCAAAGAGCGGTTGTAACAGGGGAAACTATGACTGGGAGACTGCCGCCAGGACCCGAGGGACCCCTAGCTGGTGGGTCCCCTCCTCCAGAGAGAGGGCTAGGTGGTGATGCTCTAGAGGCACCATGAGTGTCTCTATATGTATGTATTTTTGTATTGATATAGGCTGGTGAGCCCATTTTGTATATGGTGAGGGGGTACCATTTTTGTATCTATAGGGGTAAGGTGGTTCACCTACATTTGGATGGTATATTTTGTATATTATTGTTGTAAACACTGATGACACATTGACCGATATATATATATATGGATATACTTTTTGGGATCTTTGTGGTTCTCATATGTGTTGATGTTTGTTAATGTTTTTTGATGATGTCTAATCTATATGTTGTTGATAGACTATTGATGATTTATGTATGCATACTGGTATTTTGATGTGATAAATGGCAATCTGACACTAGGTTAGCCATAGTATCTGCTATTTGATTAAATTGTCTTGGAATATGTGTGAATGTGATGGAATCAAAATGTCGAGAAAAAAGTCTAACTTGCAGGTATTTGCGGAAGAGGCAAGGATCGCAGACACGGTACACATTGTTGGGCTGGAGGACAACCAGTTGGGAGTCTAGTAGAATGCTAAGGTGACGAATATGGCGATGATTGGCCTCGGCAAGGAGGCCAATGATAGATATGTATTCAGCTTGGTTATTGGTTGYTGAACCCAAACATATGYTGCTGAAGTGGAGCAGCTCATACGAGGGTGAATAGAGGGCCCAAGTGGCCGAAGTGAGATTCTGTGTCCAATGGCTAGCTCCATCAGCATAACCGATGTGGTAGGCTGATGGGGGAGGTATCTATCAATAACACAAATGATGGATTAGATGTGAGGTATGGAAGAAAGAAGATTAAAAACTCTATATAAAAACATACAAAAAGAAAAATCCTAGTGTAGAAGGGATACACTCAGGCGTAAAATTTCTTTCAGTACAACCCGTTGATGGGTTCTTTGAGAGGGTGGCCTTTAGGAGAGGCCAGAATGTATGCGCATTTAGTGAGGCAATGTTGGATGATGTAAGGTCCATGCCATAGTGGCTCGAACTTTCTTTGGATGAGGGTATTGTGAGCAATATCGTAAGCGAGGACGAGGTCACCTTCGTTGAATGAGAAGAGGTTGACATGGTGATCAAAGGTGTCCTTTGACCATTTTTTGGTTGCCTCATTGTTCTGTAATGAATATCGACRATCTTCATCTAGAGACGCTAAGTTCAGCAAATGCTGCTCCATTGGAGTTGTATYGGGTAATAACTCAATAGAGGTGCATAAGGTGGGGATTTCACACTCGATGGGAAGAGTGGCCGACCCCGTGGACTAGGTGAAATGGTGTGAATCCCGTGGAAGTTTTGACTTTCGTGAGATAATCCCATAGCGCGAAAAATAACATATGATGCCAATTGGTCTTATGTTTGTCAACCGTGCGCTGCAACATGGTTTTGAGGACCTTGTTGACTACTTCGACCTGCCCATTTGACTGAGGGTAGTATGGGGAGACAAACTCTTGGGAGAAGCCTAACCTGGATGAGAGTTTGATGAAAATATCATTCTCGAAATGTTTCCCATGATCAGAGACTAGTTGTAGTGGTACTCCAAAGCGGGAAATGATGTGGTTGAAGAAAAAATGGGCTGTGGTCTCGGTGGTGTTGTTGAAGGTAGGCATGGATTCTGCCCACTTGGTGAAGTAATTGATTGCCATGACGATGTATTTGTGTCCATTGCTATATGGAGGGTTGCAAGTCATGAAGTCTATGCCCCATTTGCAAAAGGGGCCAACAATGATGACTGGTTGTAGAAGAGAAAGTGATGCTCATGCTTTGTTGGTGTAAAGCTGACATTTGTCACATTTCTTCATAGCATGGATACAATCATGAAACAAGGTAGGCCAAAAGTAACCGACGCGAATGATTTTTTGGGCGGTGGACATCCCTGAGAGGTGACCCCCACAAGTGCCACTGTGGCAGTCGTTCAAGACTCGATCGGCCTCATCGATAGTCAAGCATCAACAGAGTACAATGTCGACCCCTTGCCGATATAAAACATCCCCGATGAGTAGGTAATGTGGGGCTTGGTGATGAATCCGTCGACGATTGTCTTTGGAGAGGTGGTTTCCAATTTTTTGTGTTCATAGGTAGACGAGAAGATCGTCGTACCAAGGGTCATCTGAGGGGATGTAAAATAGATGTTCATTGGGGAAGTCGGTATTGATGGGGGAACTGGTAGTATCTGAGGGAAATGCCATGATGTGTTCGGTGAGGATGAGGGTTGTATTTCTCTTGGGTGTTGAGAATTTGAGGTTGTACTCCTGAAGGATGACGATCCATCGGGTGAATTTACCATTAATTTTTTGACGACTGAGAAAGTATTGCATGGGGTTGGAATCTACTATGACTTTGGTAGTTCGAAGAATAATGTAATGGCACAACTTCTGGACTGCGAGGAAAACTGCAAGGGCTAGCTTCTCTTCGTGATTGTATTTCAAGGGTGTCCCTAAAAGGTTTTTACTAATGTAGTAAATTACATGCTCATGGTTGCCATCCCCTATTTGGACGAGAACTACTGTTACTGAGACGGCTGAGGCCGATATGTAGAGGATATAGTCACGGTTATAGTCAGGTGGACTAATCAACGAGGCATTGGAGAGAGCTTCTTTAAGATCATCAAAAGTAGTTTGGGCATGTTCATCCCATGGGAATGGGATGTCGTGAAGAAGTAAGTGAAGGAAGTCGTGTGCACGAGTAGCGTAATCTGGGACAAAGCGCCATAAAAAGTTAGCTTTACCTTGTAGGATCTATAGTTGGCATAAATTACGAGGGGGTGGAATTTTTGTGATGGATTAGACTCTTAGGGGGTCTACAGTAATGCCACGTTGAGAAACTATAAACCCAAGGAGGCACCCAGTAGTGATGCAAAACACTCACTTGAGGGGGTTCAAGCAGATGTTGTATTGACGACACCTTTGGAAGATGATTCGTAAATCATCAAGATGCATAGTGCATTTCTTGGATCGAGCTGTGAGGTCATCGAAGTATGCGAGGATGATATGAGCCAGATCATGAAAAATGTATGTCATGGCACGTTGGAAAGTAGCGCCGACATTTTTGAGGCCAAAAGGCATGACACAAAATGAAAAAGTTCCCTAGGGGGTAGTGAATGCGGTTTTGTACTGATCGGATGGGTGGATTTGGATTTGGTTGTAGCTAGAGAAACCGTCCATGAAGGATAAAGCCTCGTGACCTGCACAGTCATCGATAATTTGGTCGATGAAGGGCGTTGGAAAATTGTCTTTGGGACAAGCGTGATTGAGATAGAGAAAATCCGTATAGACATGGATGTTGCCCTGTTTTTTGTTAATGGGGACAGGCTTGGAGACCCATGACGTATAGGATATGGGGTAGATGAACCCGACAATGCGTAATTTGTCAATCTTAGGTTTGATGGCCGCTGCTTTGGAGGGGTGTAGCGGGCGCTGTTTTTTGTGAACAGGTGTAATATTAGGCCAAGTGTCTATGCGATGTTCGAAAATAAAAGGATCAAGACTAGGCATCTCTGTGTATGACCAGGCAAAAATGTCTCAGTATTCCTGGAAGAGAGCTTTGTAGGTGGTGGTTTCTTTTGGAGAGCATGCGGTGCCAATGGTGATTTCCTCTATGACTCCAGATTTGATGGAAATATTGATTTTGATGGTAGGGGAAATATTGGCCATATTGCCTTCTTCGAAAGTGTCGGGGGCAGGGATAGGGTTATTGAACCAAAATATATGCCCTGATGGGAGAAAATATTTGGTTTTGACTATGTATATGGGGTGTTGGTTAGGAGGCATGAAGGCTTCCTGTGAAAGAAAGAGCGCTATGTGGTGGAGCACATCCCATGGGCAATCGGGGGTAGTTAACTCCTTGAGGATATCTTCATTGCAGTGAAACTGTCATGAATATAGGGGATTAGGAGGAGTGACAGTAGTGACTATCACTGTGTCATTGTCTCTTGGTGGTAAAGAAGTAGAGGGATTGAGGCAAGGGATGGTTCGCTTGACATAAACCAAATATCGAGATATTGTGGGTTAAAAATGGTAGTCAGGCGTAAAATTTTCGTAGGAAAATGAACTGGAGAATTGGGGGTAAATCCTCGTATAAATCATCCAAGAACCATGGAGGAGTAGGGAGTGCTTTAGGCTCAGGGGAAATAATATGATGAACCTCTGGTGATGGAGTAGGCTTAATCACCAATTCTNGGGGGGGGGTTAGGATTTTGAATCAGGGCCATTTGGCATTGTCTGTATTCAATGATCATAGGACATTGATATGTGAAATGATCTAACGATTCACAGAGAGAACAAGGGCATCTCATACGTTCGTTGAATGAGGTCGTGACATAATGGATGTCAGTGATGTTTGGTGAGGATGATGTAGATGGGGTGGGTTCTTTCTGAAATATTTGGCGTACTGTTGTTAGTGTCTGTCGGAATTGAGGTAGCACTGGACAATGGTTTGTATAATGGCCATATTCTGAACAGATGGCACAAACAAATATGGTTCGCAGTCCTTTGCTACTTACAGTAGGGGAGGTAGTGGTAGTACTTGATGAAGCTATGATCGGTGATGGTGCTTGATTGAGTTGAATTAGATTGCGTAACTTTGGAAAAGATGGGCATTTGTTGGTGGGGTTTCTGTCTTTCTCACATAGTGCACAAGGAGGTTGGACACGTGGGGGTAGGGGAGCAGTGGGCTCTTTCTTTTTTTGTCTTCCCCCAACTATAGTAGTGGTTCTAGTGAGTGATGGTGTGGATGGTGCGGTGGGAGTAGGTACTGGAATCTACATCAGGATCCCTTTGTTTTGAGGAGGGAGGGATGGTTGAGGGACCATGGCTGGTGGATGTAGATACTATACTAGGATTGCCAGCACCATATTGGGAAGGGTAAGCGTTGCGGCTACTTGAAAATCTTGTATGTCTGGTGGAGGGTAAAAGAAGGGGATTTGAGTAAGAGCTTGGGGGAGTGTCTCTCAAACCGGGATGTGTCTTTGGGGTAAGGTGGAATCAGGAACAGGTGAAGGTGGAGGGTTTTCAAGTAATTCCTGAGGAAGGAGTTCTACGATTAGTGGGACATTAGATATAAGAGAGGCCTCATTGGGAGGAAGGGTGTTTCCAATTTCAGTTTCATTGGATGATACGACACATACCTGATTGGAAGGATGAATGAGAGGTGGTGCTCCATGGTATGTCCTAAGCAAGGATGGGTCTTTGAAAATTCCAGGGCCCATCTCGATGAGTGGGCAAGTATCGAGATTAGTGTGGATGAAAGGGAGGATATTATCAATGTTGGTAGAAGGGTTAGGCTCATAATGTGAAACATGATCGATGGTAATTATCTTATCGTTATGTGGGCACATCATGGTTCGAAATACAGAAGAGGCAACTGCCTTCATAGAATACATGTAGCTACGACCGAAAAAGATATTGTAATCGAAAGGGGCATCAATAACCTCAATGTCAATGAGAATGGTTTTTCCCCTGAGTTCGATAGGGATATTTTGGAAGAGCCCTTTGGGAGAAGATGGTTGTCCGTCATAAGATCTTAAGGTAATGGCCGATGGTATGAGTTCGGGGGAACCAATTTTCTACCATACGGATTTGGACATGATGCATGTGGATGCACCTTCATCAGTGATGCATCTATGAACTGTAATGTTCCATATTTTAACTGGTATTTGAAAAGCGATAAGAACGAGGAGGCAAGGTTCTCCACTGTCGAGATCAAATGTGATGAGTCCGGTATCAGCAGGGACGACTGCCCCCAGGGTGAAAAGTAATGACTTCCACTGAGTGGGGAAAGTTTGAAGGACTTCTAAGACTAGCATGGCAGTCGGAGATTATGCCAAGTCATTGAAAAAAATATAATTATGAGCCATCCCTGAGGGTTGTGGACATTCCTGCGTAATGGGATGCGAGGAATACAAAGGGGGGTTTCAATATTAGGGCTAGGAATCATCAATGGGGGTCCAATTGTGACCAGGGGTGCTTCCAAAGTGGTAGGAGCAGACTCAAGGGGTGTGCTATATTGATGACTACATGTTGTAGGACTTCTTCCTCATTGGTGAGGAGGATAGTGTGATCTGCAGGATTGCCTAGATTGGGATATTGTCCCAACTATGGTGGGGTAGGCTGCATGTCTTGTTGGATGTTCATCACCCCTTGGTATGGAATGGGGTTTTGCAATACAACTGGGGGTGTTTGATGTATATATTTTTGTGGGGCCTGTTGAGGGATAGGTTGTGTTGGAGGACGTGGTCCATTCACAGAGTCTTTCATCCACTTAAAGTCGGCGATTTGGGGGCAATGGTGAGAATAGTGACCAAACTCACTGCAAAGGACACAAGGGAAGTTGGTGTGAAGTTTTTTGTTATTTTTCCCTTGGCATTTGTTATTATTACCCCCATGAGGGTTCTGGTTCCCTAGATTTTGGTTGCCCCCAGCGGGTTGGTTTTGTTGGGGATGATTCCCTCCTTACCCTGGGTTATTATTGTTTTGGTTTTTTCCTTTATTTTTGGAATTATTCGACTGATGGGTTAGGTTGGCCATATTCAGTTGTTCAAAATTTTGATATTGCTGAATGAGAGAGGGCTGAACAAAATTAACCCCAGCATGTGGGTGTCCTTATGGTGGAGCCATGGGTTGTGGAGGACTAGGAAATGAAAAGTACGGATTATGTTGTGGAAATGATCTGTAAGGTACATAGGAAGGAATGGTGCTTTCACTAGTGCTTAGGGTATAGGTTGAGGTAGAGGGAGTACCAGAATTAGGTTGGATAAGTGGGTGTATTGTGGGTGTCGGTGGGGGTCCACCTATGGGTGGAGGCAGGGCAACAGAGTATGGTTTTTGGTAAGGGGGAGGAGGATAATAAGAAATTTCTCCATATGCCGGCGGATATTGGGGTATGCCATACATGGGTGGTTGTTGAGGTTGTGGGTTGTGGTGTGTGGTGTTACCAATCAGTCCATCTATTGAGTGAGACATCCCAGGCTTGTCTTGGCCGAAGGGCACTGGTCTCGGGCATCCAAAAGTATTGTATATGGGTACCTAGACAATGCATAAATGAGTTTGAATTGTTGGGTCTTTCTAATGGCCTCTTCTTCAGACTGGGGGAAGGTGGCGGCCACATCTTTAGTAAGGAGGGAAACAAGTGATTTAAGAAACCAATTGAGACATTGTTGTGGGGTAGCATAAGCTTTGCAGAGACTGCATTGTTGACACCATTCGTGAATGTGGTTAGCGATGTGCATGGAGGAGGTTTGTTTAAATTTTGAGAGCATTTCGAGGCCATTGTCATGACAAATTGGTAGTTGAAAGAAGGTAAAAAATGCTTTGGCCAAGGATTCAAAGGTCACATGGGACCCAGATTTTTCGTCTACATACCACTTAGCTAATGAGACAATGTGTGTACATTGAAATAATCTCAAACGGATGGAAAATGAATGGAATCATCCATGATGTTGTTTGAAGAGAACCATAAATGAAAAGTCATGATATGGTTGGCAGGGTCGTCTCCCACTTTTCCTTCAAACTTGGGCATGTCTGAAGGTTATTTGTTAGGCATTGCAGGCCATGTGGGGTTGTGTGATATAGGATCATTGGTGAGTTTAGTCAAATCTAATATGTTGAGGGAAGCCAAGTATGGCATATGGGGTGGTGGCAGAGGATTAGTTCCGGCCATAGTGTGAGTGGTTTGGGTACCTGGCCCTTGAGGGGGACTAGGTGGGTTTGTACTCCTCCCTTGAGAAGAAATTGAGCCCCCGCTTCCATGTAAAGGAGAGAGAGTGGATGGTTGACCTTGGGAAGTGGACCCAAGTAAAGTGGAACCAAGCAAAGCTGATCCCAAAACAATATCACTCACAGGAGTGTGAGATAGTGGAGCCGATGAGTTGGAAAGACTAGGAACTCCCCCTAGAATAGGAGGGAGATTTAACAAGCATCTGGAACAACAGGGATTCTGTGGGTCCCCTATGATGTTCAACTAGCTAAGTGAATGTGTGCAAATGGTGATGAGAGCAATAAATGAACAAGAGTCTTTACCGTGATTTTCAAACCTTCAAAATATATTTTACAATCAGATGTAATCACAAAGGAATCATACATAAAGCAATTGATATAGAAACATACATGTGGATAGGTGGTTTTTATCCGTGTGGGAGAATAAAGAAAACAATTGCTCGTGTCCTAAAAGACGTAACGTCTTTCCTCTCAAATAGCACTGGACCTTCCAATAGCACTCGATAGTGGGGTCTGAAGCCACCAAAAGAGAAAATAGTGAAGGATGAAGTAATCAGTTATAATGAGGGGTAGAGGGGGCATATCCTGAAAGAGCTAGCGATATTTCCCAATAGCCACACAAAATCCGATCAAGGTGCAATTGCAGCCCACAATTGCCACCTAGGTATATGTCCTAAAATTTGGTCATTAGGTACCTCGGTCAAAGTGCGACATTTAGATTTTTGACCTCATAAATGGGTCATGGGTTGGATCACGTCCAAGAGGTGGGTGCCTCAAGGGGGATGTGCAGAACAACCAAACCTCGGCCTTCAACCCTTCATGGGTATCTCCCTGCCTTATGGTGTAGGAACACTTGACTTG
The DNA here is from genome assembly GCA_032191745.1 of Picea mariana. Classification (NCBI taxonomy): domain Eukaryota; kingdom Viridiplantae; phylum Streptophyta; class Pinopsida; order Pinales; family Pinaceae; genus Picea; species Picea mariana. The sequence continues at coordinate 168,988 of JASDQU010101925.1, forward strand.
GAGAATTTAAAAGTTCCCTATTTGTTAACTTCTACTATTTTGACAATGTGAGAACCAGGTAATGGGGAGTTATTTGGATGCCTATCCCCGAGATCCTACCTAGACTAAAAACTTTCTTTTGGTACCTCCTGTGGAGGAAAACTTAGTGATTTTTTAGAAAGATTTTAGGTGTGGTTGTTTGAGATATTGGGGGTGTGAATCAACCTCATTGAAATTAAGTGGGAGTGGATAGTCTCAACAAGAAAAAGGGTGGGGTGTTTCGGAATCCCAATGGAGGAAACTTACTTCAATCTCCATGATTTCTAGATAAGACTATGTGAGTGGTTGGTGAACTTTGTGTGTGAACAAGTGAAGTGTGTCGATTTTTAATAATTTAGGTGTCACCTTGCTGCATGTGGACTTCGCTTGGTCCTTACAAGTGTTGATTACCTAAGTTACTATGTGTCATTGGTACAAACCTTGCGGAATTTTAAAATCCATAGGAAACTAACATGTGGACATGTGGGTCCTTACCAATCCTTTAACTCCCTATTGTGATTTGATTTAATAAATTTTTGAAACTATCCTAGATTGTACACATGTGGGCATGCATGGGCCCATTACAAAACCTTTAAACTTCCCTAGTGATTTAATCTAATAAAGTAAACTTCAACACTATCCTATCATTGTAACATGTGGGCATGTATGGGCCCTTACAATCTTAATATGTATTTGAAAAAATAAACTAAGAGGAGTCCCAAGGGGGCTGTTGTCCTCTCCTAAAGATTTTGTTTTTTTTAAGGGAGATGAAATTTTCCTTCAACCTCTTTTTGATTCTCAAGATCTCTTTGGGGTGCAAGAGAAGAGCATACTCAACGATTGATATCCAATTTCTGGTCCTAATGCAAGTTTTATATGTGATGTAGAATGATTCCAACTTAACTTTAGTCAAAGCATGCCATCCATGTGGAAAAACGTCAAAAAAAAGGAAAAGTTATGATTTTAACCCCTAAGTGCCTATGTTTTGACTAATCCCTTTATATGGAGAGGGAATGTAAGTGTGGTGCAGATTACAATGTGCATGGAATAAATTTTAAGAAGGCTATGGGCCCTCCACGGATCACAAAAAGGTTACAATGTGTGTTTTTCTGCACAGGTGCACGAGTATCAGAGTAGACAAAGGCATTGTGAGCACCAATGCGCGAACTGAAAGGGACTTTTGGGTGTTGGTGCACAGAAGGCGCTGAAAAATATATCAGTTTGAGTGCATGTGCACTGAAGATGTGACTGTGGGATAAAACATGCGTGAACTGTTTGCTACATGACCGTGAAGAAAATTTTGGATGAAATTCTCTCTGTTCAGCTTTGAATTTGGCTTTTTGCAGGTCGGCTTGGGCCGGTTATGGTCCCTGCAAGTTAAAGAAACAAAAAGAAGAGCTAAAATAACCCAAATGGGTTAGGAAATTGATCATGGATGATTTTAGGGGCTAAATTTCGCTCATGGGCTAATTTTCCATGGTTTTTCCAAAAATGAGATTCACTATTTTAAAAATGATTCGCCCAAATTCTATAGGATAAAATTATTTTACCTTAAAAATCGCCAAAATTTTATAAAAAC
>JASDQU010101925.1:170775-195387 GCA_032191745.1 Picea mariana
CTATATAAAATCCTTAGAAATTTGAACATTTTTACAAAAATATCGCCAAACATTTATAGTTGGCATATGAAGGATAAGTAAGATTCACCAAGGTTTCTACATTTTAAAATAAATTTCTATCCTTAGAATCATCCATGAAATTGATACCTCTCCCCAGTGGAGTCGCCAATCTGTTGTGCCTCTTTTGTCACTGAAATGAGCAAAACAAAGGTGCTTACAAGCCCAGTTGGGTTAGCTAGGCAAGACAACAATGAAGGTAAAAGTTAGAAACAACAAACATGTAATATAAAGAAAATACTAAGCTAAGAAAAATAACAAAAATTAAACTAGAGTTCATAAGGACTAGAACAAAGAACACACAAGACTCATGCCACCAATGGAAAGGATTGTATTAGTGGAAATAAAACACCAAAGAGAAAGGGAGACTTTGGGTTCCTTCTTCCTCCAAGGGAGGGCTCTTGAAACCCCAAGATTGAGCTCTTCTTACAACTTGAAAACTTGAAAGAAATGGTGAAAGAATCCCAAGCTAATTCACTCAAAAGGTGATGTGAATAGCTCCAATGAAATACTGCTTGTATGCTCTTGACAAGGAAAGAGGATCCTCCAAGAGAATATAGGAAGCATAACAATACAAATGAATTCCTTGAAAATGTAGTGCACCCATGACCTCTTTTTATAGCATAGCTTTGAGGCATTATCTAACCGGCCTTTAGTGTGAACAATGGGCCATTTAAGTCACCCTTAGGTCTTTGACCAGACACCTAGCCAGATTCAGCTGAGATTTGGGTGTCAAATCGACTTGGAAGCAAAACCAGAAGTGGGTGGGAAACCAACCAACATCATAAATGCGCCATTTTGAGGTGTGCGCGGCTTTTAGCATCCACAGTCGCGCCTCGAGCACATGTGCACGCTTTTGGCATTTTCGACTGGTGCACGTGTGTGCGCTTCCTGTATATCCTTAGCACATGTTGATTTTATAACTAGTTGTATAGTTTTGGACCTTTTGGAAATGCATTTTTGGTGATTTTTGGTCCATGGGTGACCTAATAGTTGTTTGAAGATGGTGGATTCCTGTAACCATTTGCGGACAAAATTTTAGTGATAACAACAATCAACCTTTAAGATTTTATACAAGTAAGATTTATTGATTGATGGCATCCCATGTCTCAGTATTTCGGATTTGTCATTACTACCAAAAATTACAGCCAACAAACCATTAAACTTACTAATTTTCAAATTCAATATGGCCAAAGGACAAATTTTCTACAGTTCGCCACAAAAACACTATTCATGAATCACATCTGAATTAGTCTCTGCCAAACCTTACACCAAGTAAATAATAATTTACTAAATATACTCCCAAAATTATATAATCAGGAAATTATGCTCCTGAAATTGTTCTCATCAAAGGTTAGAAAAGATTAATCAAATGATTGCATGCAAATATAATAAGGGTGAATTAAATGGGATCAATGATGATTTATTTGATCATTCTTTGCCATGTTGGTAGAGGACCTCTCACTTCAAAAGTTCAACCATTGATGTTGTGGCATGCAACATTAATCATGTTACCAACATGCAAGGAAGAAACAAACTTCTAAGCCTCTCTCAATTGATATTACCAGAGCCAAATTGTTGGAAAAGTACAAATGAAGTAGAAGGTTCAAAAGTGCCCACACTCTACTTATTGTTAACTACCAAAAAAAAACTTCTCACATCCTTCTGACTAATTGGTTCTCATAGGTTCACAATCATTTGTATTTTTGCAGGATCCACTGTAATTCCTGATGATGAAATATGATGACCCAATACTATTCCTTCAGTTAACATCATGAAACATTTTTCATTGCTGAGAGACAAATTTGTTTCTATGCATCTTTTTAGGACCTTTTTTCCAATTTTTTCAAGAAATCATCAAAAGTATTTATATACACAGAAAAATCATCCATGTATACCTCTACACATTCATGTATTAAATCAGAAAAAATACATGTATTAAATCAGAAAATCTAAAACTGTCCATAATTTTTTGCTAAAATAGGGTATTTTCTGCTGAAGTGGCCCTGTTTGACCAACGTTGACTAGACACCTGGAAAGCTCAGATCTCGAACCTGATAGATATTCATCCATCCGTGTACATCAAGGATCATGAAACATGTCTCTGATTTGTCCCAGCTGTCCTGGAAGTACACGAACCTTGGACCAATTACGGGATTTTGTCAAATCCTGTAATTTCTAATAAATTTTTAATTTTAATGCATAAAATTCAAAAATTCAATTCTTAATCTAAGGAATGATAAATGTACCTTGCATAGGTTGTTTTATGGGAAATATGGAATAATATGAAGGCAAAATGGATGGTTTTGGAGACAAAAGTATGATTTGTGAGGTGAAAATAAGCATAAAATGGTACCCAACAATATATATGGGTTATAAGTTATAATGTTTAGGCTTATGGATTATAAGTATTAGGGGTTATAGTACTTTGGGGTTTAGGTTCAAGGTTGAGGGGAGTTTTAGGGTTTATCATAAACATGTATTAGAGGTTATGGGACATGGATTATAGGTTTTAGGTGTTAGGATTTATTGGGTTTAAGTGTTAGAATAAGGTTTAAGATAATATGGATGATATGGGTTGTTAGGTGATGGAAGTTAGGGGTTTTAGTTGACTAAGGGTTTGGGTTATAATTGTTAGGGGTTCTACATTAGACAAGTTATCATTTATAAGGTTACTCGTTGGCTATAGAGTTTAAGGAACCATTTTATATTGGCAAGGGGTTATATTATAGTTTATAAGTAATATTAGGGTTAGGAGTAATATTAATGGTTGTATAACTTAGGTGTTAAGAATGTTTTTTAGGTATTATAAGAAATATGGTTTTCATGAGTTATAATGTTTTAAGTGTTAAATATTATAAAGTATAAGAATTGAGGGTGTGAAGTTATGGGGGTGAAGATTATATGAGTTATAGGATTTAGTGGTTATAGTTTTCAAAGGTTATATGGATTAGAGGTTATATAGATTATATGGGTTAGAGGCTCTAGATGTTAACATGTATGGGTTAAAAGAATTAAGGGTTGGGATTTATTGGATTAGGGGTTATATGGATTAGAAGTTACAAGGATTATATGGGTTATATGGGTTAGATGCTATAGATGTTAACATGTAGGGGTTAAAAGAATTAATAGAATTAAGGGTTAGGATTTATTGAGGATTATATGGGTTATATGGGTTAGATGCTATAGATATTAACATGTAGGGGTTAAAAGAATTAAGAGAATTAAGGGTTAGGATTTATAGATGTTAACAGGGTATGGAGAATTTTATTCTTATCTTATTCTTATCACCATAACTAAATTATTCTTCAACTTGGATTGAACAAAACAAATATTTGTATAGTTATAATCTTGGCTTGAACAAAACTAAAATTTGTATAGTTCTACTCTTGTATCGAACAAAAGTAATGTTTGTATAGTTCTACTCTTGGCTTGCCTTAGACATATTGCTAACTAAAGCACCCAATATTTGCAACACACCAACTGCTGGTTGGATTTCTTACTCCATAACATTGACCCTCATCTTCAATGGACATTCCTTATAATAATTCTAATTTGGACAAATCCAACAAACAACAACCTTACTACTATTTTTTTCTTAGATCTATATGATAAATTTATCATGTGCTTAGTGTTATCACATTGATATGTCCTTAATATGTCCAAAATCAAGAGGGATATCACATTAAATTAGGTGGTTGACCACTAATATTGGTAATTGCACCCTAGTCTAATTGTGCATCCAAAACTAAAGATATAAAATTTTTATTTAGAACTCTGAATATGATGATGGACTACTAACTAACAACACGTGCACATGCAACTTAAGGTACAACCAAACAGGTACCTGTCAGATATTTCTTCATCGAGTGAGGAAATCTTAGGACAAATAGAGGTCGGAAATGCGACTGCATCTAGTAGATATGATAAGCAATCAAGGACCAGAGGTGAAAAAGTCAGAATAAAATTTTGTAGACGCATGAAACTTTTTCTTGCCGAAGGAGGATCATGCTCTTATGATGACGAGAGAATAGGAGACATAGATGTTCCACTCAGGTATAAGCATATGGTGAAACAATGGGTACCTAAGGAACTACCTCCTATAGATGTTGACTTTGTTGTCAACAATAGGACATATCGCATTGCACCATCCTCCCTGCATGGCTTGGGGATATTTTCCATGGATGGAATAATTGTAAAATACAATACAATAACTAAATTGATGGACTATGTCAGACTGTGTTACAATTATAATGATTGGATCCGGCTGGTCCGGTACATGTGAAGTATGTGGAGATATGCACTCGTCGCAAATTATATACACCTAATAAACAAGGATAAAAATAAGGGAGCGACTATCTATATTGATGGAAGGCCTAAATCTTCTGGAAATATCGTGGTTTATAAATAACACACGACCCGAGACAACAAATAAACAACCGAATTGCATATATGAGGGATGTGAAGAGAATCGGGTAGTCCTATGCGCAATAAAAAAGATAGCTCCCAGGGAAGAGTTATTAGTGGATTACCATTTGAATCGAATAGAAACATTGACTAATAGTGTGCAGGTTCTTATGCAACACCTCTTTAAGAAACCTCTACTTATTGCATTAAATTTTTTTATTATCTTTAACATTGTTTTTTTGTTATCATTAACATTTTTTTAAATATTTGGGGGTTCTAATTATATTATAATGTGGCAGGATGATCATGGAAAAGGACCAGTCGTAGAACATGTAAATAATTATCAATTTCCACTTTCATTTTATGTTGTTTTTAATATTTGCTTATATAATTTGATTGAAATAACATTGTTTTTGTTGAAATTATATGTAGTCTGTAGGCCATGTGGACCATGATTCCACCAATGAGGAGGGGTTTTATTCATGTGATGATTCGATGCTCTTATTAAAAAAAAACATCATTAAAGTTAACAAGGAACTTGTTAGCTTGTTAGATCATCTAGGACAAACTCCCGAAGTCAAAGCAAAGATCAAGGTCCTTATGTCACAACTTAACAAATATAAGGTAATAACCATAATTTAAAGTGTTTTTTTTTAATGCACTCATATGTTCAATTATGATACTTTGTTCTTTAACTTTTACATTATCTCACGAAAACACATTTTCTTTTTTATAAAGGAATTTTTGGAGCCTATTCAGCCTGGTGTTGGTAGTAGTGGTGCTACAGAGACACTATAGAGTCCTGATGTGGGCGATCATATAGCTGCTAGAGCACTATTTACTTCTCCATCTTCCACACCTAATTTATATAGGAGCCATGACACACACCGCCAGGCACCCACACCTTGAACAGAGTCTAGAGATGGTGGCAGAGATGAGGATCATAGTGATGTGGTTGAGATGGTTGCATTTCCTGGAGCTAGACGTGTGACAAGCACGTGGACCCTTCCATGCACATTTTTGGTCGACAATAATGGACTTCGATTAAAAAAATCAAGACTCCTAGGTAGTTTTAATTCATATTTTAATCGTTTAATGTTGTCCTCATACAAAAATCATCTAGATTATTAATTTTAAATTAATGATCATATTTTTTTGTGTGTAGGAAATGACCTTTTTTATAGGCACCTAGAGAGAAAGACCTTGTCTATTTTTGGGGCAACCTTATGCATGAGGTGGAATTGCCATAATTCCAACCTCAAAAAGGGACTTCTGAATTATCTTGAAGGCCTCTTTGGTGTAGACACATTCAATAAAAAAGAGGTCACATCTACAGCGGGTGAATATTTAAAATATACGCAGGATGTTTATAGACGAAGCTTGGCAGGAAATCCTAGGTATGAGCATCCTCCCTCAATTCCAGAGAGGGAGTGGAAGGCGATCATTGATGATGCAAAAGAGAAGATTTTGAAAAAATCAAGAGAACAAATAATTGGTACACCAAGGTAAATTACCATTTTTTGAATTCAATACCAGCTTTATTTTTCTTTAGATCTAAATAAAAGTGTGGTTATATATAACATAATTGAAAATTTTGATGATAGGTTGCCTGACACTTTGAAGGAAACCAAAGAAAGGATTTCCAAACATGGCCTACAGAAGCTAGGAAAGGGTGGCTACTCGAGGTTACAGTCACGAATCGTAAGTACCCAAACATCTTAAGAATATTATTTGTATCACCTTACAACTTTAAGGTAATTGCAGCCAAAAACATTAAAAAACCATGCCCTTATGCAATGCAAGGCGACGACTTCAAAAATGAAACCATGAAGACCTCCAACTTGGTTACAAGTATGGTTATAAAGCCATGGTTGATCATAGGAAAAGCATGGGGTTGACCCCAATATCCAATTTGTAGGATAAGGTAAATAAAAATCAATTCACATTAACATTTCGTTACTTATAAAATACGTAAATGTTTGATATCGTCCATAATTTAATGTCTTACTTTGTTTTAATCAGGGGAGAAACACTATCAACGAAACCATTAGTACTGGACAACAGATCGTTGATAGTGCAATGTAGCCAAAAGATCACGGTGCTCCCCAACAGCCCCATCCCAGTGAGGTGCAGCCCCAAGATGTTCCTGTGACTAAGGCCCATGACGGTAAAATGTCTATATATTAATCATATACTTAATAATTTTGTACTTATAAATTTTGACATTTCAATGTCAGAGAATGTCATAGATGATCCTCCTCGACCTAAAGATTAGGTCAACAGGCTGGAAACCATTCCAACAGTCCCGACTAGAGGACCAAGTAAATAATTACATTGCTGAGTTTTTTTTAATATTAATGAACTACGTCAATGATATTTAAAAATTGGCCATATAAATTAATATTTTTTATTTTTTTAGGTGATGGCCCCTCACAGTAGCATCCATGCCATGGGTACGATACCAGACATACTCGGCGTGAAAGGAATGAAACAACATCAACTGCTGAAGAGCACCCAGTAAACGAAGACATGGAGATGGATGAATTGCTTAAGAACTGGAAAGCACAAAAGAAGACTAAAAGAAATTCGTGATGTCATATAATAATTTTGTAAGACAACTAGATGTACTTTATATAGCTGAACATGTAATGATGCATATAATGAATTGACATTATGGGTACTTTTTCATCTGATAATATACACAAGGCTATTTCTATGGATTGTATATATTTGTGAATGTAATTTTGTTATACACTTAATGATAATTTCAACTTCTCTTATAAGACTTGGTATATATTGATTCAATACTCCTTGATTCAAGACATGAGAATGCAAGAAAGACCTGGTGCCTTGTGCTTGGGCTATGGAGTCTAGACAACACATAGAACTTGAATATGAAATATGCAACTTCCAAAATCTTGTGACATGATATATGCAACTTTGAAAGTCTTGTGACATGTGACATGTGGCAAGCATCTTTTTCCAAGCAATGTGCAAACTTTAAACTTGGTGCAACATGCAAAAATAATTTTTTGGGAAGATGCAATAATACGTTTTAAGGATTACACATGAGGGGTTGGAAATGGCCATGTCAATCATTTTATAATATTTTTTTAGAGCATTACCCTTCTTTTCATTGTGTCTCACATGACAAAGAGCATTACCATTCTTTTCATTGTGTCATGGACATGGTGTTGCTACTCAACATTGCCTCAAAGCCTACTTATTCATTCCTCTATGATATGTACAATGATGTTGAACCTTCCACAAATCATTGCAAGTAGAAAAATAAGCCAAGGACAGGAAACTAAGGATTTCAATGTTAAGGTCTTGTGATTCCACAAGGTGGGATACAAAAAGGAATTTTTTCCATTCATAAACATGATAAATACCTTGATTGAGAATGAGGATGTAACAAGTTGAACATTGAAATCATAGAGCGATGACATAATCGAGCAATATGGCGTTGATACTATTCAAAGGATGTATGAGTTCTCACCTCCCACAATGTCAGTAAGCCTTTGGTGGTTGCAAAATTTTAGCAAAATGTATGATGTTTATAACATTGTGAAGGCATGATGGCTTTTAGTTAAGCCATTCCAAACTACCACAAGTAAGGTACACTTAATAAAAAAATTCCAAATGGAACTTCAAGCCTTAGCAATTCTCTTGAACCTCTTGTATGTTAGACGAGGCACTAGATACATATGGTTAAGATGGATTTTGATTATGCATGGGGTGCTTAAGCATGGGATGATATTTTATTAGGTAGACTTCATCTCTAATCTTCTTGCACAATGTATTCCAAAGGCTAAAACTCCCTTAGATAGTGGTGCACTTGAGTTTTACATGGCGTCTTAACTTATGCATTGTGTATGTGTAAGCTAAGAGTTCTCTTGTTTCAAGCCCACCTAGTATCCTTCCTTTGCACTTGTACATGATTATTTCCTCATAGATGTTTATCTATTATTATGTCATTTAACCTTTTAATGTCTTTTAAAAATGTAGGTTTGAAGGGTGGTCACCTCCACGATCCAAAACACATTTCTGAAAAGGTATAAATCATTTTCTTCTCTTGCGTCATGAAATTTTCCTTCATTTCCTTGTATACTTAAATTCAAAATCTAAGGACAGATAATGGTGTAAACAACTATTATTCATTTAATAAAAAAAAATTCAGAGATTTTTTACTATAAGATGATATGGCATATTATGTTCTCCCTTAACATTTTTGTTTTCCATTGTTCAATGTTCATAAACACCTATTCATAGGACTTGGTGATGTATAATGTTGGCTAGAGTTAGTGATTGATTCAATCAACATTGACAACAATATTGATAAATTAGATGGCATGAAAAATGTGAGTTCCACCTGCATACTTACCCTTCAAAATCCCAACTACATACTTATCATTCATATAAATTTTATTAGAATGAGATCTTACAAGCACACTAGATCAATTCAATCCATCTACCATTAATAAACAAACTTGTAACTCACCCATGAGATCAAACCATAATAATAGTGTTAGAAGGAAATTACCCTCTAGGCCTAGACATAGATTCATATGAACATTTTCCATAAAACAACCTATACAAGGTACATTTATCATTCCTTAGCTTAAGAATTGAATTTTTGAATTTTCAACATTAAAATTAAAAATTTAACAGAAATTACAGGATTTGATAAAATCCTGTAATTGCTCCAAGGTTCGTGTACTTCTAGGACAACTGGGAGAAATCAGAGACATGTTTCATGATCCTTGATGTACAAGGATGGATGAATATCTATCAGGTTCGAGATCTGATCTTTCTTGGTGTCTGGTCAACGCTGGTCAAACAGGGCCACTTCAACAGAAAATACCCTGTTTTAGCAGAAAATTATGGACAGTTTTAGATTTTCTGATTTAATACATGTATTTTTGCTGATTTAATACATGACTCAAATTATTCTTACTCAAGCTATACTCCTCATTCTTTCCTCAAGGAAACTTACACTGTTTACCTTATCTCGAGGTTAACTTAGGTTATGTCAACACTTAGAATTTTCTATATACTTATACTATATTCAATCATCTTAGGGTTTATGCTTTGAGATTTGGAAACTTAGACTTAGATTGTCAACAATTGTCAACTCACATAAAGTGTGATGAACAACATGACAATAGTTGTATTAAAAGTGTGACGGAAATCACATAAAGTGTGATGAACAACATGACAATAGTTGTACTAAAAGGGTATTTTTTCATAATACACCTCATGAGATCACCTCTTCTCTTGACATTATATAGCTCATGGTAGGATTAGTAGATCCTACCATATAGTATAGTGACATCAACATTGTATAAATTAGTTAGAAACATGCATAAATTAAAGAGTAATGCACAACAGGTTCATATATATCCACGTCATCATGGTGATGTTATCAAGTCATCTTGTTGAGACATGGACCAATCATAGGTTGCCACATATCATTGATGATGTCATCAATTTAGATTTAAGGAGACTAGTGATACCTTCAGGAGATGACACGTGACATTCTTGCACATATGGATTAAAAATATATGTCATTCTCTTTTTCATTAAAATATATCTAAGTGTTGACTTCTAGATTTGAAGTGAAGTTTAAATGGATTTCATATAAATTTTGTGCCAGTTGAGTTGATCATCCTTCACATAACATGTTTTAGGATTTGGTATGGTTTTCTCCATGGGATTGACATGTCTCTTAATTGAATTTAATAAAATTTTAAGTTTCAACATACATATGGATTCGATACTTTATGTTTTGCAGATTGCATGACCTTTGGAATAGACCCACATTTATTTATGGAGGATTTAATAACACTTTAGGTCTAGAAATAACTAGGTGAATTTAAAACATTGAAACAAATAAAACATAACTTGCATATGTCATTGCTAACAAACCATCTTGAAAATTGGTCTCATTCACTTAGTTTCCTTCCATAAACATATATCCTATACTCTACCATCTGGTATTTGCTTGCCTCTAGACCAAATAATTATTATTTTGTCATCTCAACAAGAAAACAAACTTGAATTTGAATGCAACTATTTTAGTGCACAATGAATTCCATATGGTTAATGATTGTATTTGAATCTCTTACTACAAACCAATGATTGAGCACATGAACCTTTAGAAATTTTCAATCCTTTCCAAAGTGCATAAGATTTTGCTTGGTTGTTGGAAAAACACCAAGTCCCCATGCAAAAGAAGTTTCAATTGTTCCTCCAGGGTCCATGATGACACCCCCTCCCCTACCCATCCCAGCCACCCCAGATTTTTTACAAAGTTACTCACATACCAATGGTGGGCCTTTTCCCTCCTTGAATTTCCCCATGATGATCTCTGGAGTATGAAGAAGCAATTCCAAATTTTTGTGGGTTGATTTTGATGGAAAAATAATTGAAGAGGTATGGGCTTATGAAATGGTTATCAAGCATCCAAGGACTCCATAATTCCTCCTAAGCTACATGCTCCATTGGTTCCACTCCACTTACTAAGCCACATGCTCCATTGGTTCCACTCTAGTTACATGAACACTATCACAACCAAGGCATCCCCAAGTCAAATACATGCCTCCATGAAAGAATACAAGCTACCCTATGTTGTCTAGGGATCAATTCCCTCCTCTATAATGTCAATGCTTCTTTTCCAATGTAGGGCATCCTCCCAAGAAAGCAACCAATATAAATTTGGCCAACATAAATAATGTCCCAATTTATCTAACCATAATAATAGTGTTAGAAGGAAGTTACCCTCTAGGCCTAGACATAGATTCATATGCACATTTTCCATAAAACAACCTATGCAAGGTACATTTATCATTTCTTAGCTTAAGAATTGAATTTTTGAATTTTCAGCATTAAAATTAAAAATTTATCAAAAATTACAGGATTTGACAAAATCTCGTAATTGCTCCAAGGTTCGTGTACTTCCAAGACAGCTGGGAGAAATCAGAGACATGTGTCATGATCCTTGATGTACAAGGATGGATGAATATCTATAAAGTTAGAGATCTGAGATTTCCCGGTGTCTGGTCAACGCTGGTCAAACAGGGCCACTTCAGCAAAAAATACCCTGTTTTAGCAGAAAATTATGGATAGCTTTAGATTTTTTGATTTAATACATGTATTTTTGCTAATTTAATACATGAATCAAATTATTCTTACTCAATCTATACTCTTCAATCTTTCCTCAAGGACACTTACACTGTTTACCTTATCTCGAGGTTAACTTAGGTTATGTCAACACTTAGAATTTTTTATATACTTATACTATATTCAATCATGTTAGGGTTTATGCTACTTTTACCTATGGAAGAGAATCAATTTAGTGGATGGTCCTTATAGAATCAATACACGCGGTATTATGATATACATTTATCATGAAATTTGATTCAACCTTACTAGTTCCCTCTATCTTTCTTAAGACATGGTTGTTATTTTTCAAGGTGCCCAGTGTTAACTAGATTTTCCTATGCTTCTATCAAAATTATAAAACCTAGACTTAGCAAAATTACAAAGATTCCTATCAAACCTAGTGGATATTCATGTTGACCTTCTTATAAAGTTAGTTGAATTTCATGGACTCCTATAGAATTTTATCCCCATGATGTCGATCCCAATAACCTTTTTTATTCATGGTGTTTTTCCCCTTGTTTCTATTTGCATTGGGATTTTGGCGACCATGACATGTTTGTATTGAAAAAAGTTCACTTTATTCTACATTGAACCTATATTACTATTTTGAAGAAATACAATAATTGTTTTGAATTATGTCAAAATCGTAGTTCAGTCATTCATATCTATAGTTAAGCCTTTTGTTTATATATTTTCATTGCTATCAAATCCTATGTGCCCATATGTGCATGGGTTTATCTCTATACAAATTAAATCCCATATCTAGTCTACTTTGACAAAAGAAAGTGGTTCTTTTTATTTTTGTGAGAGAAGTAGTTTGGTGAATGGATTTTATAGTTATTTCCTTCTACTTATAGGTTTTGTTTGGTATGAAATCTTATATGGCTAGAAGCATACTGGTTTATGTCTATAAAAGTTTAAAAAATGAAAAAAAAAGGTATGTCTACTTTGAAAAAAATAGCATACTTCTTTTTATTTGTGTGATATAAGTATTTTACTAGATCACCATATAGTTATTGCCTTGTACTTACTTGAAAGTGAATATGTAAAGCTCTTGTAGAAAACCCATGTTATTGTAGCATGGTTGGATATTCTCATAAATAAACATGTTAGAATACAACTATACATAAACAAAATATATAGCTTCATTATAGTAGGTGTACAATTAGATTATGAAATGTTAGATCTAATTTCAAGAGATATTCGTCATAGATAAACTTTTAGTATCGAAAGAGGGATACGTGTATAAATAATTTCATTGTTTTCTATTGATAGTTATTAATATGGTAATGATAATATGCAATTGCCACCTAAAATTATGAAAGCCTTGTGTAGAAAATATTTTACAAAATATGTTGTTCCAAAACTATGTTCCACTCAATGATATCATTATTCTTTTTCACACATACATTCATGGTTACTTATAGCTAACATAACTTGTCAATTGAGATTTTTATACTAAAATGGTGATTTCCTTAGATCATTATTGTAATTACATGATAAACTCTTGAACAAAGAAATGATAAACAAGAAACCAAAAACCTCATGGTTAAGTCCAAGCTACCACCAAGTTAATGCCCTAAAGTGTAGTCAATGCAATGAGAAATAGGAAAGCTCCATGTTAATGCTACTTGCTACCAATTTTATGGAATCAACTTAATCAACATATTGAATGCATATAGAAATATGGTTTCTTTGGAGGATTATCATAGTTCTTTGTTAAGAGAAGTAGTTTAGTGAACGTTCATTACATTTATTTCCCTTTGGTATTGGAGGATGAATATTTTAGGATCTTATAGAAAATGCATGTTAATGTAGCATTCATGAATAATATTCCTGCGACGAATTTTCTATATAAAACAAGAAAAGTTGTCGTCTCAATTTTGACAACAATAAATAATATAGAGACAAATTTTCTATATAAATGAAGAGAAGTTGTCGTCTCACTTGTGACGATAATAATATTCCTACAATGAATTTGCTATATAAAACAAGAAAAGATGGTGTCTCAATTTCAATGACAATAAATAATATAGTGAAACATTTTCTATATAAATCAAGAAAAATTGTTGTCTCAATTGTGACAAAAATAATAATCCTGCGACAAATTTTGCTATATAAATCAAGAAAAGATGTTGTCACAATTTCGACGACAGTAAAATATCCTGCGATGAATTTTCTATAGAGACCGCGAAAAATGGTCATCACGCTTGCGACGAAAAGTTGGTTTCACTTAGTTTGCCTATATCGTCATATTGGCGATGATATTTCTTTTTTGTCGCAATTGTGAGAAGTTCCCTATGGTTTTCGCGCTTGCTACGATATTTCAAGTTCATCGAAATTGCCACATTCTATGATATGACGTTTGAGAGACTCAAGATTCGTTGCAATATCTATGACATAACGTCACAAGAGCGTTGAAATAGCCATCGCAAAATGACCCAAATTTGCTAGTGATTCACACTACAAAGAACTATCGCACCTTGTAGACGCTTGCAGAGTTGTCCAAGAGGAGTTACTTTTGGGTGGAGGAGACAAACTTTATAATTACTGAAGGAGGGGGTCGAGGAGGATATTGTGGAGGATATATATGAAGGAGGATACAAAAGAGGTAGAATGTGTTGATGTTTGCAACTTCCTGAGACATTCTCCAAGTCGTACTCCTATGTGATTGAGTTGAGTTGATCTGTGAGAACACTTATCCAAGAGGGATAAGTGGGTTTGGTATTATAGCACAACAACCCTTGTGGAGATCACATGAGGACACATCCCTTGTGGAAAACACATGAGGACATGTCAAGGGAGTTGACCCTAGTGTTTCTAGAGGGAGTAGCCTCTAGAAGTCCACATGGAAGTGCCATGTGTGACATATATTTTGTTAAAATGTCCCAAGTAAACATTGGGTGGACCTTCTCATAGATTGGGTTGCAGACCAATGGATACAAAATGCATTTATCACAAAGGTGTACTTGTGGTAAATGGGCATAGGTGTAGTACTTCCTTGATCATGACAAGGAATACTATGGACTCGAGGTGCTTTCCATGTGTTAGTTAGCATCGGGCTGAAATTCACTCACAGGGGTGTACCTGTGGTGAACAACCCTAGTGTGGTATTTGTCCTAGTCATGGTGATTTGAAAAGGAATGATAAAGACTCAAGATGATAGATGCTATCACATGTGGACCCAAAGTGAGCCTAATCTCAAAGAGAGTCAATTCACTCAGAGAGGGAGCTTTAGAAGGAGTTTCCCCTCGGTTCAAGTGGGAGAGAGACATCTCCCAAGACTAACAGACAAGTTTCATGAGTCTAGGGTGAAGTTTGTATACTTTAGAGACAAGATTTGGCATGATGAAGAATGTATCCCTCGTTGAGAGCGAGTGTTGATGTTTTGACAACATCGATAAGACATTGTTCCATATATATATGACATGATATTTATAATACAAAGTATAAATATATATAATAAATAAGTAGTTATTTATTATCCAAGGGATACATCCTTTCATGGATGATCATTGTTAACGCTTAAAAGCGCAATGAAGAATACTATGCTCACAAATGATTGGCAAGATTTATTATATATCTATATTAATAATAAACTAGTAGGTGGGACCCCCTTGTTAGACTTGTGGCGCTATGGTGGATATGCTATGCTTATATTTTGTTTTCTTATGTGATGGTACCAGCACAATATTCTACAGTTCATCGTTTCAAATCATGGTTTAAAATGTTTTGGTAATGTGTGATGGTTGGTTGATTAAAACATGGCACTGGATGGCTTTCATGACCTCTCACATAATATGTTAAGGCTGCCATGTGGATGGAAGGATTACTATCAATTTTGGTTTTGACATTGCATTAAACATGGCATTAATTGGTTTAAATTATCTTGATAGAGGATAATAATGGAGCTCTTTTAAATAAAAGAACTATACTAAGCTCTAATGTTATGTTTTATTGTGATAAAGGATGGGTGCTCTTGACCCTTGATACTATAGTTATGTGCCTTGTTGAGTTTCATAAGTGGTTGCACATGGGGTGATGTTTCCAACACATTGTTATTTTAAACAGTTTGTCATTACAAGGGTGTCGCACTATGCAAAAGTGATATGGAAATGGTCATTTGGTTGATTAATTATTTAGTGCTATGATGAATTGGTTGGCTCGTACCTTGAATTGAATGAGGTTGTAAGGGAGAAGAGACATTAATTTACTCCACGTCACTCAAACTCCCCTCAAGCGCGTCACCATAGTCATTCTTTCATTTTGGTTTTGGCTCTGGTAGTTGTTGTTGCTCCGTGTTGTTCGATCATGAAGGAGGTATATAGTCTAGTTTACTTCCTCGCGTAGACTTTTCCATGTATGGGTTTCTTACTCTATCATCCACGATGGTTACTCTGCCCTCTTAATCAACTTTTGGCTTAGGATTGCTCGTGGTATATGTGATTCTTGATTTGTTATGAGATATTTGAATTGTGTTTGTGTTCGTGGTTTCTTATGGTGATTATTTTGGAATGTTGGCACTTTAAAAAAGAAATTGTTATTCTCTCCTTGTTGTGTGTAATATTTGCATGGGTTTATTGGATAAAAATGGCAGTGAATCCTGCTCGGTTATGGCTTGTGTTTTGGGTCTGGCTTCTTTGTGGAAATTGATTATTATGGCTTGCCAAAGCTCTGAGCTTTGCGCGTATCCCACTTATGGATTGTTATAACAATTCTCCGTGTTTTAAGTTTCCCACTCCATGTTTTTCTCTGTGGCTATTATTTTTGACCTTGTGGGTTGCAATATGAATTGTTGAAAGATTAAAGTGTTTTTTCCTTGTCTTGGAAAAACCCCGAGCTGTTAGTTGGTTTCTTATGACCTCACCATTGCCTGGAAAGCATTGCACAGTCTAAAATTAACACAACCTAGAAGTGAATGGAGGAATTATACATGCTTTTGGTCGGGCATGGGTTTGTGCTTGAACGCTCATTTTACAGTGTTGATTAAGGGATTTGGCTTCAATGGTTTTCCTGTTGGAAGTGGCTGACTATTGTTTGGTAACCCTCACAATAAAGAGTATTGTTACACATTATATCTCTATGGTAAATGGTGAAAGGGCATGAACTGTATGCGATTTCAAATACCTAATTCTTTGGTCAAACCACCTATTCATACCTTCCACTTTTTGTTTTTAAACCCTAAATATGAGATTTTTATTGTTTCACTCTAGGTCAATGGTTGATGAAAGCACTGTGTGTGCTTGGTTACTTGAGAACAATTTGGTTGTGTACCTAATTTAGCTATTCTGGAAGAAGTTTGTATCTAATTGTTTATGTGAAGCTTGGGCTCGAAGAGTTGCATGTTATTTGGTTCAAAATTTATGTTGATTGTATTTAAAAGACACATGTGTGTGAATTGATTGGGGCCCGACAAAGAGTTATAACACCCAGTTTGATTGTGTTGAACAATGTTTAAATAATGGACACAAGTGGTGGTAAATATTATGCATGTTCTTATTGGCTTTAAAGAATAATTATTGGATATAAATGGATATAAGAATTGTGCGTATTCCTATTGGTTTTAAATGGATTTAGAATTGGAGTTATGAATGGTTGTGGCTCAAAGGGTTATTTTGGTTTATCATATTGATTGCAATGTTGTTTATTATGACTGTTATATAAAGGTCATATGGATACGAAGGCTACTGTAATTGAATATTATGGGCATATAGATTATTGTTTGGAAGCCAACAAACAATTTGTAAAGGAAGTAACATTTTAAATTGTGATTTTGAAAAAGTGAATATTGTTGAACTTTGAAGGTCGTAACAAAGATATGTTTGATTGCATGTTTTGATTTATTTTTTATTTTGAACAGTATCCATATTATTTTCCTATCATTATACCACTTTTCTCTCATTATATTCCCCTCATAATCCTAATTTCATTGTTGGCATCTATGTTCTATGAAATAAATTAAAAACAAGTTTTTTGTAACATCGACAAAAGGATAACACAACAATGGTTGACAACTGATATTTCAATATTTTATTACATGGTTAAATTGTTTAATTAATTGTTGAACAATATTTGTGAATTAATCCCCTATCATTATATCATTTTTCTCTCATTACACTCCCTCCATATGTCCCATGAACCCTATCACCCCATGTTCACTTGGTGATTGTTAAATGGTTTGTTATGGATGGATTTGCATGTATCACGTGTCAATTTTTGAGCCAATTTTTTATTCATGCAAGCAAAATGTCATGTATGGTTTATTAAGGACTTAGTTACTAATGAGTTGTTGCTACAGGATGAGTTTCTTCAGTAGGGGAAGCGATGGAAAAAATAACAGAGGCAAGGGAAATTGGAATTGAAGTCCTAGAAGGCCTAGATTTTCAATTCATTTTGATGTTGATCCCCAAGAACTAAACCAGTTGTTCCAAGTTTGGTTATTTAACTAGATTGATCATGGAATAATACAACCTTGACCAGAGAGACCCCCTTTCCAGCCTCAGAACATCCCTGGCATTCATGTTCCTCCTCATGTGTCCTTGCAACCAGAATTCCCTACAAATGATGGATGTCAAGAGATTGTCAACCTGACTGTCTCTCACCATCGTGGCTGGCCCAATATGTCATTTCCTCTCGCACCACCTGTCAATCCTAATGTCCATATTTCCCATGTTGATTCACCTGTCCAATCTTCACATGCTAGTAAAAGTCTAAAAAATGATATTCCCCCTATGCAAGATAAATTCAAACCAGTTGCCTCCCCTTCTTCTGCCTTAGATGATACCTCAAAACCTGTGTCTTCCCGCATGCATTTGAAGGATGATTGTTCACATGTAATCAATTAAATACAACCTCAAGGTTCTAATCAACCATAGGTTACTTTCGGGAAATCAAAGGGGGACAACAATGATAAAATAAAAATTGCCTCTCAGAGTGGCAAGTATGGCTTTTATTTTATGTGTTTTTATTATTTGAGTTGATGAAGACAGTGTTAATGGTTTTTAGAAAGTTTGGACAATAAGCTCTATTTTGGATAATGTGGATATTTATATTGTTTGGATATGATTTAAATTATTTCTGATATTTAAATATTCAGCTTGAAGGCACATAAGGGAGCTACAAGGGTGAAATGTGTTAAATGATTATCCATTTGTGTTATATTTTATGATTTGAAAAGAAGAAAATAAGAGAGTCACAAGGGGTCCCACCTACCTAGTTATTATTAATTAAATACCCTTAACTATTATTATTATTATTATTTATTTCTCCTAAACTAAATTAGTTAAGTCAAACTAACTTAACTAAAGAAAATAGTTGAACTACTTCAACTTATTTGGAAAGAATAAAAGTTGAATGAGAAGAAGAAATAAGTAAATAATAGAAGGAGAAATCAAGACTAAGGTTTTCTCTTTTGATTTCATGAGATAGTTTCAATTTTCATTCATTCTTGAGTTTATTCAAAGACTATTTCTCTTTTTGACAATAGGGTCTTATTGTATACAACAAGGTTCAAAACTGAACCAAGCCCTTTAGATGTTTGTTTTATAGGTATTGATCCATCCTTGATAGTTTGTATTCTTGTTTGTTTGTGGATTAAGTTTCATAGCTGATAAAGGATATTTTATAGAGTCAAATCGGAAACAGTATGTGGCAAGTTGATCCAGATTATAAATTTCAGTTTTACTTTCTTATTAGAGTCTTTTTTTATGGTGTTCATTGAGGATCTCTAAATCATACTTTGGTCCATGTCCTCGCAGGGTTTTTGTAAATAAAAAAAACACTTTTGATATCTCAGAATGAAATAAATCAGATTGTTATTTTGTCTCATTTATGTGTATTTATGACTTGGTTACCTTTTGCTTTTTAATATCCATATTTACTTTCTGTAATATATGTATATTTCAAAAACTTATATAAAATTTTATTTTATTTTGCAACGTTATTTTCATTAATAAATCAGCCTAAACCCTTATAATTAATACTTGTGGATTGGGAAAATATTTTTGAGGCTATAAAACCTAGGGTGATATTCCCGACTATCTTGTTCTAGCCAGACAAGATTCGCAAATGATTGAGTAAGGTAATTCATACATTTTCCTCAACATTTATTTTGTGACCATACTGGGGAAATCTTCCATATCTCTCTAGTTGATTGTATTTGCATTATAATTGAATATTTTTTTCTTTTGTTTTGATTCTTTGACTGTTTTATTTTTCTCATGACATTACCTGTTACAAGGCAACCCAATATTGAGCATATTATTAAATACCAAACCAACACTATTTTAAATTTATTCAATACCATCTTAGAAACCGCTAATACCTGGGTTGAGCTTGAACGCTCATGGGAAGTAATTGAACAAGACAAGTGTTCGGGAAAGTTGGGAGGCTAGGAAAAGACAATGCAGGAATCAATTGTAGCTCTCTTTTTCCTAAAGGTTTTGATCTTATTTTCATGTCCTCAAATCCTCTCATCCCTAGGAGAAGAAGAGGATTGTCTCATGAAATCACTCCTATCATCGAAATAGGAAGAAGGAACGCTATTCTGTCAACCCAACAAGGTACTCTAAGGAGAACTTTGTCTGATTCATCTAGTTCATCTTTTTCACCCTCACCCATCATTTACAAAATGGAATCTGTGGGTGGATCTAGTGGCACTGGAGGTGCCTCATCTTCTCAACCCTTGGCCTCATCAGTGATTGGTAGCTTGTATATCCATCATATTCAATTCCAATCGATTACTAACCCTGCCAAGGTCATTAAGAAGTATGGGCTCTTTCAATTCAAAGAGGATGCTACTACTACCCCCTGGCATGTATCCTCTCCTCTAAACCTATCGTCTGCTACTCATTTTCTACCAAAATTCAAAGATAATCTTCCTAGGTTTTCAGGAGATAACACAATCACTACAAACGAACACTTGGTGGCATTCTCTAATGCCTATCACAATATAGGAGCTAATGCCAATGATACTTGCATGCGCTTATTTATTAACTCCCTCAAAGGGAAAGCAACACAAAATTTCTTTGATCTCCCTCCCAAGATTCTTTCCACTTGGGAAGAGTTATTTTACTGGTTCAAATATACTTATGGGCATTCTAAGAGCCCAACTGAACAATTACGGGAATACAATAACATTGCGTACAAAGACGGTGAGACTATCAAGTCTTTTAATCTACATTTCACCAATTTATATAATCAAATTCTTGAACTTATTCACCCCTAGAACCGAGTCACTTTTATGCATTACCAAAATGCTCTACCTTCCACTTATTGGCATAGTGTTGAAGAAAAATTCATTGACAATATTGGTTCCACTCTTCATACTTGTCTATAGTATGAAGAGAAACTTGAAAGAACATGTCTTCCCAAGGGAGAATCAATTAAACAAACAAACATGTCTTCCCTCTTACAACTTGTACATGATACGAATAATTGAATGATAGCATATGAGAAAAATGGAAATGCCCCTTCACTTACTCATGGGGCATCATCTTCCTCATCACCACCTTTTAGGAATACCAATGAAAACAACTTTCTTCCCAAATCCATCATGTCTCGCAATTGGTGCAACTTCTGCGAGGAAAATCATGAGGAAAGTACTTGTGAGTTAAAGAAGAGTGCCAGAGATAAGATCTTTGGAAAAAATCCCGAAAACACCATTGCAGTTCTAGATTGGTTGAACTAGAAGACTTCGTGATCATAAACACTAGGATTAAATCTTATGCTTCAATAGGAAAATATGATCCCCCTTGTACTTCTTCTATCCCAAGCTCATATTTGCCATCTGCTACTGTACAAGCTACTGAAACTCTTGACAATCAAGGAGTCCCTTCCTCTCTTCCCTCTTCCATATATAATATTCTCGACCAATTGGCTAATATCAAGGCCAATGCTACTCTTCTAGACATGGTTGTCATCCCTAAGCAACAGAAGAATCTAAAACATTTCATGGAAGGAAAAGCCTCCACTATAGCCAATCTCTCTAAAGAGACAACAGAAGAGGATTCTGTTGTAAATAAAGTAGGTGTAAATAATTTTAGACACCCTGTAAAAAACCCTCCATTTTTCATTTCTATAAAAATTATGGACAAAATATTCCATTGTTGTCTAATTGACGATAGTTCAGGCCCAAGTGTGATGTCGAAAATGATTATGGAAGAACTAGGCTTATCTTATACCAATGAAAATGACAGAAGCATGCTCTCATATAATAGTCTACAACAATCGACCATAGGTGAAATCAAAGACATGACTTTGGTTCTATGCACACATCCTGAAATAAGGACAACCCTTAATATTCAGGTAATTGACATGCCAGTAAGTAACTATTCAATCATCTTATGAAGAGATTGGAAAGCCTTGACAAGTGAATTTCTTTCACTTGACATGACACACTTATTCGTTCCTCACAATGGAAAGAACATCTTAGTCCTAAGGGAGGGAATAATTTCATCGTATTTAGAAAGCATTGCACAACCTAATGTAAACTATGTTGAGGAGGACCTAGGAGTGTACTCCATCTTTGTCGATGAGGATAACACTACCCTGGAACAAATTGACCTAGAGGATGGGATGTGGCATATGCACTTTGATGGATCATGCTCCAACAAAGGTAATGGAGCTGGAATTATCTTGTACTCACCTGTAGGTAAGATTCACAACTTTTCCTATAGGTTAGAGTTTGCTTGCACAAACAACGTCACCGAATTTGAACCATTACTGCTAGGCATTGAAAATGCTTATAATTTAGGTTGTGGTCACCTTACAGTTTTTGGGGACTCTGAACTTGTTGTAAACCTTGTACACAAAATATATTTTCCTAACAAAAAGTTGATGAAATGATACACCCAAGCTGTTTGGGCACTTATCTCAAAATTATTATCATTTAACATTACTCATGTTAAAATGGAACCGAATTCAATGGTTGATAGGTTAGTTGTTTTTGCAGCCTCTCCTACTCGGCAAATTCTGCAACAAAGACCTAATTGTACTTTTCAATCCTTATATTGTCCTCATATCCCTAAAAATGTAGAGTCATGGAAGGTCCTCCCTAGTGATGGAATCATTTGTGCTTTCATACAAAATGAACCATATAAGCCCATGGAGATTATATCCATATAAAACAACAAAATTACGAAGGGCTTGACTCCTCTAGAAAGTTCATTTTTGTTGAGTGATGTAGGGAATAAAGAAACACTTAAAGAAGAGGACTAAAAAAGGAAAGTGGGTGAAACCATTTCCTTGAACATTGGAACACCCGATTCCCCAAAGAATGTTAAAATAGGTGCCCAATGTACTGATGAAGAAAAGTTGAAATTCACTGAGTTACTTCGTGAATTTCAAGACGTTTTTTCCCGGTCTTATGAGGATATTTGTGATTTTGATCCTGCTCTTATACAACATGCCATTCCTATCAAGGAAGGTATAAAACCGGTTAGGCAAAAACAAAGACCCATTAACCCCACACTTGAAGCTACTATTAGGAAGGAGTTGGAAAAACTCTTGAAGACTGGGATAATTTTCTCTGTTAAGTATTCTGAGTGGGTTTCCAATTTGGTTCCTGTTCAAAAAAAAATTGTTCATATCCGATTGTGCATTTATTTACGCACATTAAATAGAGAGAGCGTAAAATACCATTTTCCTCTCCCTAATATGGAAATGATTTTGCAGCAAGTTGCAGGGTCTCAAATGATGTCCTTACTTGATGGTTTTTCTGGTTATAATAAAATCAAGGTAAAAAGGACAGACAAATACAAAGCCACTTTCATTATATGTTGGGGCATGTTTGCTTATGAACACATTCCTTTTGGCTTATCTAATTCAGGTGTCGCTTTTCAAATATCTATGCGAATAGCTTTGACGATCTGACCAGTAAGATTATTCATATTTATCTTGATGACTTAACTGTATATTCAAAGAACCAGTTGGATCATTTTGGTAATCTTAGAAAAGTTCTCATACGATGCAGAAAATTCGACATTTCTTTAAATCCTTCTAAGTCTATTTTTGTCATTACCAAGGGCAAGCTCCTTGGGCATATTGTCTTTGATTCAGGAATAAGCATAAATCCTGAAAGGATTGCTACTATTCTAAACCTTCCTTCCCCTACTTCCAAAAAGGAGGTTCAAGCCTTTATGGGCATTATCAACTTTGTCCGTAGATTTGTTCTTGATTTTGTTGTAATGGTAAAACCAATTCACAATCTTTTCAAGCAAGATTAGTATTTTTCTTGGACTGATGACGTCGAGAATGCTTTCATAAGGATTAAGAAGGAAATCAGTTTCGCATCGGTTTTGGTGAAGCCAGATTTTGAGAAAGAGTTTATTATATACACTAATGCCACAAAGGAAGCAATCTCTACTATTCTCATACAATGTGATGACCAAAATAATGAAAAACCAGTAGCTTACATGAGTCAAAGCTTATCAGATGATGAATTCAAATATTCTTATATCAAAAAGAATGGTTTCACTCTTTTTAAACCTATGTAGAAATTTCGCCACTTTATCTTAGGCAAGCACACACTGGTAAAAGTCCCTTTGCATGCTGTCAAGTTTTTTCTCTCACAGACTTATCTTTCAGGGAAGCATGCACATTGGTTTGCCAAGATCAAGGAGCATGATTTAACCATAATGACTTCAAAAACCATTAAGGGATGAGACTTATCCCTTCACTTGGCTCAACATGTTGAAGCAAGTGAAGAAATTGATGAACAAGATAACCCTATGTCAACATTGTTTTACATTGATAGCCAAATCCTTCCTATAGATGAGCATCCATGGTACAAAAATCTAGTGTATTACTTGCAAAATCATAGATGTCCAGATAGATTAGATACTCATCAAAGGAGAAGGATTTGTCTTGAATCTTCTAGATATGTTATTTTAGGAGACTTCTTGTTTATGAGATCTGCCGATGGTATATTACTTCGCTGTGTAAATAATGAGGAAGCACATAAAATGTTACAAGAAACCCATGGAT
>JASDQU010101925.1:217037-256036 GCA_032191745.1 Picea mariana
ATGTTGAAGCAAGTGAAGAAATTGATGAACAAGATAACCCTATGTCAACATTGTTTTACATTGATAGCCAAATCCTTCCTATAGATGAGCATCCATGGTACAAAAATCTAGTGTATTACTTGCAAAATCATAGATGTCCAGATAGATTAGATACTCATCAAAGGAGAAGGATTTGTCTTGAATCTTCTAGATATGTTATTTTAGGAGACTTCTTGTTTATGAGATCTGCCGATGGTATATTACTTCGCTGTGTAAATAATGAGGAAGCACATAAAATGTTACAAGAAACCCATGGATCTTCAAATTCTGTTATTCGTGTGGGTGGCCACTTTTCTACTAAGATTATTGCTTTTAAAATCATCAGAAAAGGTTATTATTGGCCTTCAATTTTTAGATATTCTTATAAATTTTCAAGATCTTGTGACAAGTGCCAGAAATTCGTTGGGAAAGAATGTCTTTTTTCCATGCCTCTACAACCTGTCATCCCTGAATTTCCTTTCTCAAAATGGGGTCTAGACTTTATTGGTCCTATTAATCCTCTATATTCAACAAGGAAAGTTTTTATCTTGACAACCACAGATTATTTTACGAAATGGACTGAAGTTGTCCCAATTAAACATTCGCAGGATGAGCAGGTTATTTATTTCCTTGAAACTAAGATTTTCTCCAGATTTGGCATTCCTTTAGGAATTATAATAGACAATGGCCCCACTTTTATTTCTGCTAAGCTGACTCGGTTTCTAGCTAAGCTGGGAGTTAAACATTTTACCTCATCAACTTATTACCCTTAAGGAAATGGGCAAGCTGAGTTTACTAACAAAAATCTGGTTAGAATTATCAAGAGGCTCATTGAAGATAAGCCTCATCAATGGCAGACCCTCCTCACTTATTCCCTTTGGGAAGATCACACTACTATCAAGGTAAGCACAGTTTCAACTCCCTTTCAACTTGTTTATGGTCAAGAAGCTATCTTGCCTACCGAGCTGGATCTTTCCTCTCTACATCTGATGCTACAGATTGAAGAATTAAATTCTTCTAATATCTCTCAAAGGATAAATGCATTGTTGGCTTTAGAGGAACAAATGATGTTTTCCTTGGAGAACATAAAGAGAAGACAACAAACTATAAATAAATATTTGAATAAAAGTGCAAAAGATGTCAAATTTAAAGTAAATGAGAAAGTCTTTCTTTGGGATTGAGCTCATGCTAATAGAGGAAGGAATTCTAAGTTTAAAAAATTGTGGTTGGGTCCTTTTAAAATCGCTTTTGTCCTAGACGCAAATTCTTATTTTCTAAAGGACTTGGAAGAGCGATTATTTTCCTATAGCGCTAACGGTTCCCACTTGAAACACTATGTGGAGCCAGTTTGAAAGTCAAAACATTGCAGGAAAATTACTTTTGTATTATAATTTTTGTTTCACTGCTTTGATTTTTCTTTGCTATTTTTATTTTTCTGTTGTTTTTCTTTTATTAATTTATTTTCTTTTCATAAATAAATTATGGATCAGTTTTGCCACAACGATGCTATTCTGCAAGTATTGTTGATCAATAACAATCAGGTTACATAGCTGTTATGATTTCCCCCTTGAATACATCATTGAAATTACTCTCTGCTTCTAGTACTATTGTTAGATAGATAATTGGATTTTCATCCCTACTTTTTGTATTCCCTTTCTTCCCTCCACCCCGAGATTCAAAATAGCACACCAGATTTTTTTTTCCTTTTAAGCAATCAACACTTTCACTGTGACCAATCGAATGTTATGCATACAGGAATAAACCCCTCATATGTAACACTTTTCATGAGTTATTCCCAGTCCTAGATAATTTTTTCCCTTAAACCACCTCAGTCCCCCTGTTGTATAATCATTCTGGTAAATATTTCTTTGATTTACGATTCACCTGGTATGCAAAACCAAACATTTTGAGTTCTTAATCTGTTGGAAACAGATTTCCCTATGGATTCGCCAGTTTTTTGACGCTTAAAAGCGCAACAAAGAATACTATGCTCACAAATGATTTCCAAGCTTTATTATATATCTATATTAATAATAAACTAGTGGGTGGGAACCCCTTGTTAGACTTGTGGCGCTATGGTGGATATGTTGCACTTATATATTTTTTTCTTATGTGATGGTACCAACACCGTCTTCTATAGTTCATTGTTTCAAATCATGGTTTAAAATGTTGTGGTAACGTGTGATGTTTGGTTGATTAAAACATGACATTGGATGGCTTTGATGACCTCTCATAGAATATGTTAAGGCTGACCTGTGGATGGAAGGATTATCATCAGTTTTGGTTTTGACATTACATTAAACATGGAATTATTTGGTTTAAATGATCTTGATAGAGGATAATAATGGAGCTCTTTTAAATAAAAGAACTATAATAAGCTCTAATGTTATGTATTATTGTGACAAAGGATGGGTGCACTTGACCCTTGCTACTATAGTTATGTGCCTTGTTGAGTTTCATAAGTGGTTTCACATTGGGTAATGTTCCTAGAACATTGTTATTTTAAAGAGTTTGACATTACAAGGGTGGCACACCATGCAAAAGTGATATGGAAATGGTCATTTGGTTGATTAATTCTTCAGTGCTATGGTGAATTGGTTGGCTCGTACTTGGAATTGAATGAGGTTGGAAGGGATAAGCGACGTGCATTTACTGCATGTCACTCAAACTCCCCTCGAGCCCGTCACCCTAGTCATTCTTGCATTTTGGTTTTGGCTCTGGTAGTTCTTGTTTCTCCGTGTTGTTTAGTCATGAAGGAGGTATACATACTATTTTCTTCCTCGTGTAGACTTTTTTAGGTATGGGTTTCTTACTCTTCCATCCATGATGGTTACTCTTCCCTCTGAATCAACTTTTGGCTCAAGATTTACCATGGTCTGTGTGATTCTTAAGCTGTTATGAGATATTTGAATTGTGTTTGTATCTGTGGTTTCTTATGGTGATTATTTTGGTATGTTGGCACTTTAAAAAAGAAATGGTTATGCTCTCCTTGTTGTGTGTAATCTTTGCATGGGTTTATTGGATAAAAATGGTAGTGAAGCTTGCTCGGTCATGGCTTGTGTTTTGGGTCTGGCTTCTCTGTGGAAATTGATTATTATGGCTTGCCAAAGCTCTGATCTTTGTGTGTATCCCACTTATGGATTGTTATAACAAGTATCTGTGTTTTAAGTTTCCCACTCCATGTTTGTCTCTGTGGCTAGTATTTTCGACCCTGTAGGTTGCAATGTTAATTGTTGAAAGGTTAAAGTGTTTTTTTCCTTGTCTTGGAAAAACCCCGAGTTGTTAGTTGGTTTCTTATGACCTCACCATTTCCTGGAAAGCATTGCACATTCTGAACTTAACGCCACCCAAAAGTTAATGGAGAAATTATACATTCTTTTGGTCGGGCATGGGTTTGTGCTTGAATGCTCATTTTACATTGTTGATTAATGGATTTAGATTCTATGGTTTTCCTATTGGAAGTGGTTGACTGTTGTTTGGTAACCCTCATAGTCAAGAATATTATTACATGTTATATCTCAATGGTAAATGGTGAAAGGGCATGAACTGTTTGCGCTTTGGAATACCTAATCCTCTGGTCAAACCACTTGTTCATACCTTCCACTTGTTGCTTTTAAACCCTAAATATGAGATTGTTATTGTTTCACTCCAGGTCGATGGTTGATGAAAGCATTGTGCGTCTTTGGTTACTTGGGCACGATTTGGTTTTGTTCCTCGTTTGGCTATTCTGGAAGAAGTTTGTACCTAATTTTTTATGTGAAGCTTGGGCTTGAAGAGTTGAATGTTATTTGATTTGAATGTTATGTTGATTGTATTTAAAAGACACTTGTGTGTGAATTGATTGGTGCCAAATAAAGAGTTATAAAGCCCAGTTTGATTGCATTGAACAATGTTTAAATAATGGATACAAGTGGTGGTAAATACTGTGCATGTTCTTATTGGATTTAAAGAATAATTATTGGATATAAATGGTTGTAAGCATTTTACATATTCTTGTTGGTTTTAAAAGGATTTAGCATTGGAGTTATGAATGGTTGTGGCTCAAAGGGTTATTTTGGTTTATCATATCGATTGCAATGTTTTTTGTTATAACTATAATATAAAGGTTATATGGATATGAAGGCTGGTGTAATTGAATATTTCTGGGCATATAGACTATTTTTTGGAAGCCAACAAACAATTTGTAAAGCAAGTAATAGTTTAAATTGTGATTTTGAAAAACTGAATACTGTTGAACTTTGAAGGTCTGAACAAAGATATGTTTGATTGCATGTTTTGATTTATTTTCATTTTGAACAGTATCCATATTATTTCCTTGTCATTCTACCACTTTTCTCTCATTACATTCCCCTCATAATCCCAATTTCATTTTTGACATCCATGTTTTGTGAAATAAATTAAAAAGAAGGTATGTGTAATAATGACAAAAGGATAACACAACAATGGTTGGCAACTGATATTTTGGTATTTTATTACAGAGTTAAATTTTTTAATTAATTGTTGAACAATATTTGTGAATTAATCCCCTATCATTATATCATTTTTCACTCATTACACTCCCTCCATATGTCCCATGAACCCTATCATCCCATGTTCACTTGGCGATTGTTAAATGGTTTGTTATGGAAAGATTTGCATGTATCTCGTGTCAATTTCCGAGCCAATTTTTTATTCACACAAGATTAATGTCATGTATGGTTTATTAAGGACTTAGTTACTGATGAACTACTGCTACAGGATGAGTTTATTCAATAGGGGCAGTCATGGCAGAAATAACAGAGGCAGGGGAAATTTGAACCAAGGTCCTAGAAGGCCTAGATTTTCCATTCATTTTGATGTTCATCCCCAAGAACTAAACCAGTTGTTCCAAGTTGGGTTCTTTAACTGGATTGGTCAAGGAATAGTACAACCTTAACCAAAGAGACCCCCTTTCCAGCCTCAGAACATCCCTGGCATTCCTGTTCCTCCTCATGTGTCCTTGCAACTAGAAGTCCCTGCAAATGATGGATCGCAAGAGATTATCAACCCAACTGTCTCTCACCATCATGGCTAGCCCAATATGTCATTGACTCTCCCACCACCTGTCAATCCTAATGTCCAGATTGCCCGTGTTGATTCACCTATCCAATGTTCACATGTTAGTAAAAGGCTAAAAATCGATATTCCCCCTATGCTAGATAAAGGAAAAGAAACAACCCCCCCTTCTTGTCCCTCAAATGATTCCTCAAAATACATGTCTTCTCGCATGTATTTGAAGGATGATTTCTCCCATGTAATCAATGAAATACAACCTCAAGGTTCTAATCAACCACGGGCTACTTCCAGGAAATCAAAGGGGGGCATCAGTGATAAAAGAAAAATTTCCTCTTAGAGTGGCAAGTATGGCTTTTAGTTTATGTGTTTTTATGATTTGAGTTGATGAAGACAATGTTAATGGTTTTCAGAAAGTTTGGACAACAAGCTTTGTTTTGGATAATGTGGATAATGTGGATATTTATATATTTTTGGATATGATTTAAATTATTTATGATATTTAAATATTCAGTTTGAAGGTATATAAGGGAGCTACAAGGGTGACATGTGTTAAATGATTATCCATTTATGTTATATTTTATTATTTGAAAAGAAGAAAATATGGGAATCACAAGGGGTCCCACCTACCTAGTTATTATTAATTAAAGACCCTTAAATATTATTATTATTATTAATTATTTCTCCTAAACTAAATTAGTTAAGTCAAACTAACTTGACTAAAGAAAGTAGTTGAACTACTTCAACTTATTTGGAAAGAATAAAAGTTGAATGAGAAGAAGAAACAAGTGGAGAATATAATGAGAAAGCAAGACTAAGGCTTGCTCTTTTGATTTCACGAGATAGTTTCAGTTTTCATTCATTCTTGAGTTTATTCAAAGCCTAATTCTCTTTTTGATAGCATGGTCTTATTGTAGACAACAAGGTTCAAAACTGAACCAAACCCTTCAGATGCTTGTTTTATAGGTGTTGATCCATCCTTGATAGTCTCTGTATTTTTGTTTGTTTGTGGATTAAGTTTCATAGCTGATAAAGGATATTTTGTAGAGTCAAATTGGCAGCAGTCTATGGCAAGATGATCCAAATTATAAATTTTAGTTTTACTTTCTTGTTAGAGTCTTTTTGTATGGTGTTCATCAGGGATCTCTAAATCATACTTTGGTCCATGCCCTCCAAGGGGTTTTGTAAAGAGAAAAACACTTTTGATATCTCAGAATGAAATAAATCAGATTGTTATTCTATCTCATTTATGTGTATTTATTACTTGGTTACCTTTTTCTTTTTGATCTCCATATTTAATTTCTGTAATTTGTGTATATTTCAGAACTTATATAAAATTTTATTTTATTTTGCAACTTTATTTTCATGAATAAATCAACCTAAACCCTTGTAATTAATACTTGCGGATTGGGAAAATATTTTTGAGGCTATAAAACCCAAGGTCATATTCCCGACCATCTTGTCCTAGCCGGGCAAGATTCAAAAATGATTGAGTAAGGTAATTCATACCTTTTCCTCAACAATCACCATATGTTCTATGTATATGGAACACTCATCAATTTAATAATAACATCAATCTCACATACCATCCATGAAAGGATGCGTCCCTTGGATAATAAATAACTACTTATTTATTATATATATTTATACCTTGTATTTTTATTCTTCTTCTTATTATTATTATAATTATATATATATATATATATATATATATATATATATATATATATATATATCTGGAAGAATGTCTTCTCGATGTTGTTTGAACATCAAGACTCCCTCTCAACGAGGAAGACATTCTTAATCATGCCAAATCTTGTCTCTAAAGTATACAAATTTCACCCTAGACTCATGTCACTTATCTGTCAATCTTGGGAGATGTCACTATCCCACTTGAACTGAGGGGAATTTCCTTCTGCATCTCTCCCTCTGACCCAATTGACTCTCTCTAAGATCAATCTCACTCTGGGTCCACATGTGATAGCATCTAGAATCTTGATTCTTTATCATTCCTTGTCAAATCACCATGACTAGGACAAAGACAACACTAGGTTCGTTCACCACGGGTACACCCTTGTGAGTGTATGTCAGCCCGATGGTAACTAACATGTGAGAATCACCTCAAGCACCTCGAGTCCCTATTATTCATTGTCATGATCAAGGAAGGATTTCCCCTCGGCCCATTTACCAAATGTACACCTTTGTGATAAATGCATCCTATATAGGAGAAGGTTAGCTCGATGCTTACTCGTGACATTGTAGCAAAAGATCCGTCACACATGGCACTCCAATGTGGAATTCTAGAGGCTACTCCCTCTAGAAACACTAGGGTCAACTCCCCATAGTGTGTGTCATCAAGGTCAACTCCCTTGATGTGTCCTCATGTGCTCTCCATAAGGGATGTGTCCTCATGTTCTCTTTACAAGGGACGTTGGGATATAATCCTGAACCCACTTATCCCTCTTGGATAAGTGTCTTCACAGATCAACTCAAATCAGCCACAAAGGCGTATGACCTGGATAATGTCTCATGAAGCTGCAAAAATCAACACTCCCTCTCAGCGAGGGATGCATTCTTTGCCATGCCAATTCTGTTACGAAAGTACTCAAACTTCGTCATGGTAAGGGGTTTGGTAAGAACATCAACAACCTAGTCATATGTAGGAAGGTACTGCACCAATAATATTAGAATATAGAAGATTGTGTGCTCATTTTACCATTGATAATACCCTCGTCACCCAACCATAGACCTAAGCCACCCTCCAAGCACCTTAACTTTGACTGAGAATTACTCCGGAAGCAAAACCTAGGCTAGATAGTCAAGCAAGGTGTAGTGCATCTTCCTCCAAGGATAGCACACCAACAATAGTTGATCAGATAGTCCAAACCATAGCCAAGAGATAGTCCAAGCCAATACTAAAAACTAGCTGCTGTTGCAGCTGCACCTGCAACCCTCCTCCACATATGCGCACCAAACTGGGAACTGC
This sequence comes from Picea mariana, assembly GCA_032191745.1. NCBI lineage: Eukaryota > Viridiplantae > Streptophyta > Pinopsida > Pinales > Pinaceae > Picea > Picea mariana. Next base: position 225,073 of record JASDQU010101925.1, read on the forward strand.
AATGCGCACCAATTGGGAATTGCAGTTCTAAGATGTGTCAAAATGAGAACTGGCACCCTGTATTTATACTGGTTCTCTCATATTTGCTAGGGCCGACGTCTCCTTCTGGATATGTGTCTGTTCAGTATATTATTATTATTTCTGGCTGATTTCTTCTCTAGGAGGCTAATAACCTAATATAAATTATCTTCTTGAGCCAACAAGACTTCTAGGGTCATTAGCCAACTCATTAGGATTTTCTCTTGCTTTTTGGAGTCTTCTATTCTCATCAGGTTCACACGTGGAGGTAAATACCTCCCACAGCTACCATAATATTAACACTCCATTCTAGCTAGGGAGGTATTACAAGTAATGGTCTTGAGCACAAAAACATATTATTTACATGGTAGCATCAATATTGTCATTTAGACTATTTCATGAGCATCACCATCACCATCAGTTGCATCATCTCTCGAAACCATACTTCATCTGAGTAATTAGACATGATGTTGGATAAGTCACTCACACCATAGAGTGATACAAGAGCCACTCTTATAATCTAGAGGAATAAATGCTCTGAACCAATTTCCGTCTGGAAAATATATGTTCATCATTTGTCTGGATGGTGATTATTTCCAATAAATTGTTGATAGTCTTCAAGTCAGTTAGAACAAAAATAGAACACAACTATGTCTATCCATAGTAGTACATAACTACAATCCAGTGGTTCACTACCACACCAAGTAGCACATAAGTGCTTGATCAACAACGTATAGTCATGAATAGTGGAACATAGCCACCACAATAGTCTTCATCTACTGTCATACAATCTTCATAACAAACATCTGATAGCAACCTGCATAGAAACAATGTTATGATATATAATAAATTATTTGGGCCAATCTTTCACTCACATTTGTGAGCTTTGAAAGAATATCTGCCTCACAAACAGTGGAACATATCCACCACGGTAGTTCAACATAGTGTGAACTTCTCACACTCTGGCTTAAGGTAGCCTGCGAGAATCATGCATTCTCATAGGAAAATATACTAGTAGCCTGCGAACAGTCTTCAAAAATGAGTTTTCTGGAAGAGATGAAAATAACTTTTTCTCAAGAGAAATTTCTTATGAAGAGCCCGAGTACACCATCATCAATACATCATCATGATGACCAAAATCATGGGTAACAACAGTGTCCCGAGGGAATTCGATTACACCATGGTTACTGCTTACCTCCCGAAGGGGGTACGTGTAGTTAGAATGCAGTAGGATAAGATTGCGACATTAAAATTCAATGACTTCAACCTAGGGGACCGCAAGAACCACAACATGCTCGCTCCTTACAATTATTCGACCAGTACAAAGGGGAAGAACTCGAAAATAATTCCCCAACCATGGACTATGAACGTCACGCAGTCCACCCTCTTGAATGTGATGAAGATCCCACACTTTGGAAGGCACCAGGAGGTTAACACGTGTGTTAAGCTCCTACTATCATGTTACCATGGAAGCCATCTATGACTAGACCGATGCCACAATCGATCCAACATTGATCCATAGGATCATCAGATTGAGCATGCAAGGACCCGACCCATAGGACTTCTACCCAGGAAAGACTACAGATCGCGCATTGGCACAGAATATCAAAGACACATATGGCAATGTAGAAAAGGGGACACGAGGCTACAAGGTAGCTTCCATCCATAATGGAGTAGTGCACCTAGCCTGCCAGTTGATCGCAGGAAAGCTAGTGAGGAAGAACAGACCTACACAGGTCACAGGATTCCTTGTTGACCTCGCCGGGAAATGTGTAGAAGGACTCCATATGAACTGGGTGAAGTACTTGGTCAACCAGCTGGAATTGGATTGCCACAAAGATCAGGATCAGGGCTATGAGTTCCACTTTAGTTGGCTTCTGATCCTCATAGCATTTACTTCTTGGGAGATCCTGGAAGGTGCGACCTTCCCAGACATTGAGTCGTTCGAGCTGCTCGCTGCGAAGTTCGCCACACTCTAGTACTCGAGCGATATGAGAAAATAGTGGCAGTCGAAGGTGGTATTTCATACGTACTACCTCCAGTTGAAGAGGGCTATCGAGGTTGCCCCTCACATGATTTCAAACACCCTGCATCGGTTCAGACCTCTCATGAAGTTCCGCGCAGATCGACACTTTATTTATATCACCATGCATGCATATGAGCACAAAGAAGAGCTTCAGTCATACTATAAGCTCGCAGAGGAGGAAATCGAAGAGGTAACTAAGGACTGGTCAGCATACCTCCTTATCCCTATTGACCCTACAGAAATTYCAGATCCCGAACTAATTGGCAGCTCAGAGGCCACTCACAAAGAACACGACACACCTGCAACCAGCAGAAGGAAGAATACCAAAGAAGTACAAAACCTGAGCAGTGAATCAGATGAAACTKCTTCAGTATCACCTGGATGAGGAGGTGATGATGAAGTAGATAGAGAAGAGACCAATGGCAAAGAATATTAGCAGAAGCAAGGCGAAGTAACACCGCCTCGGGATCTTGTTGATGACACTGATCCCTCGAAGAAAAGAAAGGTTTCTCCCACAAAACCTGCCTCATGAAAGAAGTCAAAAGCTAGCAAAACCATGATGCGAACTATGCTCACGGTCGATGACTTCGACTTCATCATCGCAGTTGTAGCAGATGCCTCGCAGGATGTCTTGAAGAAACATGAAGCCAAGCAGGAGGAAATGTACGACAAAATCGAGGTTGAACTAAGAGGGGTACAACATGCCCTTCATTCCATCCGCGCGGTATCCATTGCGACCCCACCGTCAGAAGCACCAGAGTTGGGAGATGAGCCTACCCAAATCCACAGACTAGCTGATGCGACCGAAGCTCGCCTTCATCGTGCACAGGAAGAAACAGAACAGGCCACAACGACCCTAAAGAAAGTGCAAGAGTTAATCATAGAGCAATGTCGAGTTGTGCAGCAGGAGAAGGATGCTCCCCAAACAAATTTTGAAGAGGAGAAAGCACAGATCCAGTAAGAGAAAGCCCAGTTGCTTGCAGAGCATCTCGGAGTCAAAGAAGCAATTAGCAGAGCACTTCGCTCTGTGACAGGCTTAGAGCAAAAAGTGGAAGAACCAATAGAGCAACAAGTTGTGTAGCTTGCGAAAGTTATCAAGTAGCTTCAACAAAGAATCGTAGATCTGGAGCTACGAACAATGCCCAACACTCCACAGGATGTGCGAGATCAAAGAGAAGCAATTGCTCGAAGCGCAGTTGAGAGAATCAAGGCCCTCACCATGGAATGTAAACAACTAAGTGATGGCAGTGCCCAGATTATGAGAGAATCACTGAGGATCCTGATTTTAAAGCACTAGAGTCACAGCTCCAGGAGGAAAAGCAACAAGAAGCAACAGTACAAGCGCAGTTAAATTTCCTGTCAGCAATTGAAAGGATGAAGATATCCCAAGAATAGCACACTACCCAACAGCAAGTCCACACCATTCATAGAAAATTCATGGAAGTGACTCAGAGGCTCCAACCAATACAAGATGAGGCTTGCCAACTATTCACAGAGATTGAAGGCCGAGGAGCAGAACTGGAGCAAGTCGTCACTATAGCCGAACAATTCTTAGAGGGACCTATCACTGAAGAAGTTATCCAAGAGTTCGTTGAGCAGGAGGCCTTGGCGTAGCAATAGGTCAAAGCATCTCGAGCCAAGCTCAAGGATTTTGAGGCAGAATTACCCAGAGCAGAGTGACTCAATATGAGTCACAGGTGATTATTGGGGGCCTGTTGGCCCTTGACCAAGTTTTGAGGATCCTTGGTCATGTTTGACCTATTTTTGGGACTTCGACAAACTATCAAAGGTGGAGCGCAAGTCGAAGAAGAGATCGTAGGATCTCGGCCCCTTTTTAGGGATTTTTGGGTTTTGGGCGTATGTAACGGTATGGGGATGTCGACCCATGGGTTTACCCATGTCTAGGCCCTTTTGTAATGTATAAATAGATGTCTAGGCAATGTAGTAAAAGCCGATGGCTAGGTGATTTTTTCGCTAAGTGCAAGTGATAGTTGTAAATGCTTTGTGTATGCTAAGTGAGAACTTGCAAGGCTAAGTGCAAGTGACTGTAAGAGACTGTGAAAAGGCTTTGTGCGGTAACCTAACTCGGGGAAGGAGGATATAGCGAAGTGTGTGCAGAACTCCTATCCTATGTAGAGTAGGATTTTGTGGCTCTGTGCATATGGATGATTGATAGAAGATAATAAAGAGAAGAAGAGTTGGTGGACGTAGCCCCGGGCTGGGGGTGAACCACGTATATCCTGTGTTATTATGCTTTGTACGATGTATTGATGTGTTATGTGTTTACTTGTTTAAGTGCTTTGATATAAATGAATGATAGATAGATCTGTAGATGCTATGTACTTAATAATATGAATGAATGCTAGATCTGATTGGTTTCCTCATGCTAAGTGCTTAGGTGTGTTAGATCTTGTAGACTACTGCGTTGTCCTGTAACTAAGGTTTTATATGCACTGTGAATAAGGATTAAATACTAATGAATAATAACTAATAAGTGCGTTGTGAAGATATTGGAATCACATATCAGTGTCCCAGCTAGGTTGTAGACACTGGAGTCCAACAACCACCCCTGCCTCTACCTCGGGTGAGACTTCATCTACTTCACAGGTGTTGCCGAAAGGGCCGGTAGTTAGGATTTTGTTGGTGTTCTCTTGACCGTTGAACCCTGGGTCTGCCCATGTGCCAATAGTGATTAAACCAATGCAACATCTAAACTCAACTCAACTAGTCAAACTAAAGTGTCAACTGAAAGAGAATACTCTCCAGGTGAAATATTCTCCCCTAAAATACAGGAGACTGGATAATGACTAATTATGACTAATAAACAAGGAAAAACCTTAGGAAAAAGAAATCCTAGGTGTGTGTGAAGTAACTCCAACAAGCTACAATTGTGTAATGTTCCAGTAAGACAACGACATTCGCAGAAGCAACATTCTAATATACAAAATGATGTACATGACATCCTGTAGAGATAACAAGAGGAGAAACCATGTTAGAAAAAACTACCCTTTTAGAAACAAAGGGGGGAACAGTCAGTAAAAACTCAGGGGAAGTTTTGGTTAGTAAATAAGAAAGTAATTAGATTAAGTTTTGAAAAGACTCGATCACTATAAAAATTGGTATCAAGAAGACTACTCATTTGAAACACAAAAATCTCAATCAACTGAGATAAGAAGTTAGTAAATTAAAAGGGGAAGAAACCTTGTCAGGAAGAGATACCTTTTCAGAAACAAAGGGGGAGAGTATTCAGAAGCAGAGAAAGAGCATATTGACAGGGGGAGTCATTTAGTTATGGCAGGCAGAACATGATTATAGGAAGATTTACCCAAGTTCGGATTCTGGTCAGTAACATACAGAGCTTTACCATAGGAGGAAAAACCTTTTTGCCATTGATGTCAAAGGGGGAGAGAAAGCTTCATAAGAGGAAAGCATCATCACAGGGGGATTTTTGTATATGAAGTTAGTGTGTTTCCCTCAATGACGAAGGGGGAGATTGTTGGACATATTGTCATTGATGTCAACAGTCGATGTGATGATCTGTCGTTAATGATGAATTACCACAGATGAGATTTTCATTGATGTCAACAGTATATCAGTTAGCAGAAGATGTCAAACAATATGCAGAGATTGAAAGCGTAAGCTCAGGAGGAGGAGCAAACAGTATGAAGATCAAAGCTGAGAAGGGAAAGCGATGTACAGAAGCGAATGAAGATCAAAGCTCAGAAGGAAGAGCGCATTGCACAGTATATCAGTTAGCAGAAGAAGCAAACAATATGAATAAATTCATCATTATTGTTGATCATGATAGGATCAACATTGTTCCTATGATAAAATATCAAGAGGGTTAGCAAATGCAGAGATCAAATCTAGGAAGGAAGAGTGTAATCTCAGGGTGAGAAGCCTCAGCAGTCATCTGATTAGAATGAGAAGCCTCAGGAGCCATCCGATCAGAGTGAGAAGCCTCAGTAGTCATTCGATCAAGAAGTTGACCATGTTGATCGTCTAAATATAACGGACATCGGTCATATGAGTGACCATGGGCTTGAGGACCGTTGGAGGATCATGACCATTAAATCTGCGGGCTAGATCAACAGTAGGGATAAATTGCAGAGATCGGAAAGAGAATTAAACGACTCGCTAATTCCAATCCCGCAATTGGCCTAGATCATCAAATCTCATAGACTCGAATATCGACGACTGTGGTTGATCCAAAAAATGATCAGTTTAAGTCAAATTAAGTCGTGATCGTCGGATGTGCGATTGCTAGATCAACGGCAGGGAAAGATTGCAGAGATCGAAAGGAGAATTAAATATCATGCTAGTTCCAATCCCACAATTAGTCAGGAGCATCCAATCTTATAGCTTCGAAGATTGACGATTGTGGTTGACTCACCAACAATGCACAACTTCCAATTGTGGAGGTTGGGTGATGAGTTAAATCACTCGCAAGTTGTGGTTCCACAATCATCCTTGATCGTGGATCTGCTTCGAGAATCTTCACAACCGTTGGATCACTTTTGAGTGGAAGGACATGATAAGCAGGGAAAAACGATTGAGAATTCGATTAACCGAATATCTGTCAGTCGTTGGATCAAACCCGAATTCCCGTTAGTCATCGGATCATTTTCAATTGGAAGGATAGGTTAAGCGAGGTAAAAGGGTTGAGAGTTCATTTATGCGAATTTACATCATCCATTGGATCATTCTAGGTGGAAGGATAGGATAATATAGAAGAGTTGCATCAAATACAGATCGAGCCATCGATCTAAGATCCTGATCAACGAACATCATTCCTTTCGGGTATAAAGATGCGAGGAGGCTATGCTCCGGAAAGTTGAGATTTGAAATTCCCGAAATGCAAATTTTCGTCAGTCGTTGGATCATTTTCAAGTGGAAGGACAGGATAAGCTATCAAAGTTGCATCGTAGAAAGATCGAGTCGTCGATCTAAGATCCTGATCAACGAACAACATTCACTTCAGGTATAAAGATGCGAGGAGGTTAAGCTCCAAAAAGTTTGAGATTTGAAAGACCCGAAGCCCGAAGAGCCGAAAATTTGAAATGAATAAGGACCATCGGATCTAGAGGATATACGATGACCGTTGGATCAGGGTTGTTGGTTAGCAAACCACGTCATCAAGGACATCTGTCAAACCACGTTAGCAAACCACCTCAACAAGGACACGTGGTAGACCATGTTAGAAGACCACGTCAGCAAGTACACATGGCATAATCAGATGATGACAAGTGTCAAGAGGAAATTGGCTCATGCCATGTCAACAAGTGACATAAGCAAGTTACGTCACTCTGAGAGATTTACTTCAGGAGTTTTACCATGAACAAATGTCAAAAGTCCCGAAGTCCCGAAGGATGAAGGTTCGAAGTCGCTCTCAGCCGTCGATCTAAGATACAATTCAGAAGTCAGGACAACCGTTAGATCCAGGAGAAGAACATGTGTCACATCGGGAGAACTACGTCGACAGACCACGTCAGCAGTCCACGTCAGCAAGGACACATGGAGCAATCAGAGAATGACAAGTGTCAAGCTGAATCAGCATTTCAGGTACGTGCAAATCAAAAATCATAGTGACGCGTGGCAACTACTCAACTCGTGACATGTCAGCAAGTGACGTAAGCAAGTTACGTCACTCCAAGAGTTTTGCTTCAGGATTTTTACCACCAGCACTTGCCCAAAGTCTCAAAGTCCCGAATACCAAAGTCCCAAAGTGGACACGAGACGTCCGATCTGAAGATCAATTCGGGAGCATTCTTGACCATCGATCTACTACAGTGGAAGGATAGTGTAAGAGGAAATGTTAAACCGATAGCAAGCGGTCTCCACCATATTATGACTTACCATAGCAGGTGATCACTCCGGAGGAAAGAAAGGGTTGAGATTTTAAATCTCCGAAGTCCGGAGACCCGAAGGAGATCTTGACCGTTGATCCGAAAGGAACACGCATCATTGGATTGTCAGCTCCAGAAGATTGACGTACGGAGGAAAGAAGGGGTTGAGATTTGAAATCTCTGAAGTCCAGAGACCCGAAGGAGATCTCGACCGTCGATCTGATGTTGGGTGTACTCTCAACCGTTGATCAAAATATAGTGGAAGGATAGTGTAAGCATAATATCTGAAGTCTTGAATTGGACATGAGACGTCTGATCTAAAAGATCACTTCGGGTGCATTATTAACCATTGATCATAATACAGGTCCAAGGATCAAATCTGACCATTGATCTGTTTCCACGAAGTAAACGTGAACCATCCGATCTATTTGGCGAAATCCACTTCGGTAGATTTGACATGTTGCAAGTCTCGAAGTCCCAAAGGGAAAAGTCACGAAGTCCCGACAATCGTCCATCTCATCGATATTGAATCATGACCATTGAATTGATAAGTGCTCGTCTCACCTAACGTTTGATTAATTCCATTGGTCATATGATAAAGAGATKTAAAAGGCAGAATGGAATGCGTCGCTTAAATTGATAAKCCTTTGGTTCTACGCCAATGATAATATGAACATGGTTTGAAGTAAGCATTGATTTCTATAATCACATAGACGAAGGAAATCGATCCATGCTTGTGATCGATTTACGAAAGTAAAGGGGATGCCAGGTGTAAAGTTGAAGACCCTGAACGATCATCTCTGGTGGTCCCAAAAGTCGTTGTAAATAAACAAGTCGGCTCAATAACTTAAACAAGTTTTGAGCATAAGAAACTATAAATACAACCATGATTGGTTCACTAAACTGTGTGCTTAGTGCTTGTGCAAGTAGATGGGCTTGTGGAAAAGAGAGGCTCGCTGAGAAAGAGTAGCCTGTGGAGAAAAATGAAGGGAATACGGACTTGAGGTCCGTGCGAATATCAGAGAGAAGAAGAAGCGAAGAAGGTGTGAATATCAAAGGAAAGATGAAGCGAAGAAGGCGTGAATATCAGAGGAAAGACAAAGTGCAGTGATGAGTGTTGATGGTATGCCTCTGATCATGAGATGGATTTGATTCTATAATGGATCACTACTACTAGAGTTGGTTTCTCTAGTTGGATAGACTGCGTTCTATCAGCAAGTTGGGTCTTGTGGCAAGTTGGGTCTTTCTTGAGAGTCGGTGCTCTCCAAGGAGTTGGTGCTCCTTACTTCAGTTGGTGCTGGAAAAATCCTTATTATTATATTCACATATATTCATATAAATTATATACAAACATCTGGTATCTTCTGTGTCCATTGTGATTATGATTTGATTGTTCTTAATCTGTTCAAATATGTTTTAACTGCTAACTTGTAAGAAGAAAAAAAGTTAGAAAAGTCCACACACTAATTCACCCCCCCCCCCCTCTTAGTGTAGGCGGTGTGTTCAACATAACAGTGGTTTGCGTGGCATCCCCTCATACCATGGTGGTCAACACGACAGGTCAACTTACAAGAGGCATAACTTTTTCACACAAGCTCCAATTGACGTGATTTTTCCACTGTTGGAAATGTATCGATGTGTAGAATAACGTCACGACATTCTAGCTATGCCAGAATAGTTTTGACCCCCAAAAATGCCATTTGATGCCTCAAAATGGCTCCAAAAGGTTTTAAACCCCAATTTTACAAACTAGGACCTGCCATTAAAATGACCTTGCACGCTAATTCCTCCGATTTTTTCCACTTTGAAAGCATCAATATAGATGACACATAATATAATGATCTAATCCATATTAGATACAAACAAAACTATAGCAGAGAACACATAAGTGAAACACAACTTTTATTAATAAATAAAATAATAGAGTATCGTAGAATGATAGTATCTCGCTCATTCACCAAAAGATCTTACTAGAGGTACAAATAGTGACCTTCTTGGCTACATCATGAAGGAATAATAATATGTCCTTTTACAAATGAGGTGGCTTGTATATATAGTATTTAGAGATGCCATTTCCCTCAAAACTCATATCTTTTCAATTATTTTAATATTACTATTTATTTTTATTTTTTTCTCTTTTTACAATACCATGGATTACAAAAACCATGAACTCATATTAACAATCGTGAAAACTTAATTAATAACCATACAAACATATTTTTACTATTTTTTTATTTTTTTTTATTTTTTTTCTTTCCAGCCTTCAAATACCTTATACCATAGTTTATCAAAACCACTAGCTCAAAAACTATAAACTGTTAAGAAGTGGAATAATAATATAACATTATTTTATTTTATTAGTGTTCCTCCTTTTTCACGATACTAATAACTTACGATAAAAAGTCATGGGAATACAATAATTATATCACTGTCAGGGTAGGGCTTTGAGGAATAAACCGGGAGTGGCACACAACTTTCTTCTTCCTTTTAACCGATGCAAACCTTTTTTTTTTGCTATCCTTGAGAAACAGCCTACACTTACTCTATATATATTCAATCAATCCTGGAATTGTGCATCGCCCTTATCCTACCCATTGCAGCTCTTAATAGATATTTTATCATTTGTCAGATCACTAGAATTTCAATTTTATCATTTTTAAAATCTCAGCCACGATTATTTGTCAGCTCACTATGAAATAATAGTGGGCATTAGCTATTGCCTGGTGGCATTTATTGGAATAAAGTTTTTCGAAAAGTGAGAGGAGTACAATAATTGGTTTCAATGACGTCCTTGATCTCGTTCCAACAAAGCCTACTATTCCTTTATAGGTCTACATATTATTAAGTATTTCATCTACCCCACTCACATCTCTCATTTCGTGGTTTCCTCGCTATTGTTTTTGTCTTTTGCTTTTGTCTGTCTTTTCCACATCACTTTTTTTTTATGACTTTTAACCATACAAATTATTCAAAAGAAATAACGTTATAAAAGTTAGAGTAATACAATAATTATATCTATGTTTTTGTCTTTTGCTTTTGTCTTTGTCTTTTCCACGTTGATGACTTTTAACCATACAAATTATTCAAAAGAAATAACGTTATAAAATTTAGAGTAATACAATAATTATATCTATGTTTTTGTCTTTTGCTTTTGTCTGTCTTTTCGACATCAATTTTTTGATGACTTTTAACCATACAAATTATTCAAAATCAATAACGTTATAAAAGTTAGAGGAATACAATAATTATATATATGTGGAGGTATAGAACAATGGAATATATACATTTTTCCTATGTTAATAATTATGTCTATGTGGAGGTATAGTAAACTGAAATATATACATTTTTTCCATGTTAGTGTGGTGAGTTACAAGTTTTTTTTTTCAAAGTAATGCTCATTATGTTAATTATGCCCTTACCTCCTTAGTGGTGAGTGTATTTGAATATACTTTGTTTAAAAGGAAAGTTTAGTGTGTTTTATTCTTATTTTCATGATTCAAGTTATTTATTTGGAATATATTTTATTATTGATGTCGCTCAATTTAACTCTAAGATTTGTATCTCTTCTTCTATTGACAAGGATAAATATGATGCATAACAAATTCCAACGATGCACACTAACTATTCCCACAATGTCATGGCGCTAGGATGACATCTTATCCACGAACTTCCTTTGGCTTCCTTTGTGGCTTTTGTGTAGACTTGTTAAAGTTTTGCAGCTTGGTGATACATGTCTTCAGTGTTGAACCCTGGGTCTTCCCTTGTGCCAACAAATGGTTATGTTGTTGGGATGTGAAACTGTGATTGCTGGGAACTGAGGAAAAGAGAAATCTTTGTGCGTAGATATTCCATTGTAGTGTGCAGTTCCTTGACCGACTTTGAAGCTATGTGCTAAGAAGAGAAGTCTGATCTAAAGAAAAGAGGTAAGATCTTGAAGCTTTTTGCTCTGCTAAAAGTAAGATAAGTGGAAATGTTTGTTTCAAAAGTATGAATCTAGGTATCTTTGATAAATTTTGTCCTAGTCTAAAAACTAGGGCACAGCTAGAAGAAAGAAGGCTTGATATGAATAGATCTGATGGCACAAGTGAAAGGTATGTTATTCCTATGCATAGAAAGACTGTTTGGACTAAAAAATGGATGCAGGACCCTAGAAAGAATATTTTGCAAATTAACTGCCATGATCCTAATGTGTAGTACAAAAAAGGTTGGGGATCATTTAAAAGACAAAGAGGATTAATCCTTTGTTATAGTTGCAGAAGACTAGGACATCTTGCGAATGCCCTGGTAGAAACCCTACTTGTCTTTGTTGTAAGGCTATGGAACATGAAGTTTTGGATTGCCCTAGAAGGATTACTAAGCTTGAAAGGATGAATTTGGAACAAGCAAACCCTGAGAAAGGCCAAGAGACTAAGATTATGACAAAACCCTCGAAAGAAGCAGAGGTTATACTATTGCAGATGAAAGAGACCCTAAATGACCACAAAAACATCTATTTATTAGAGATCTTAAAAAAGAAAGAGAAGACAGAAGTAAGAATAGGATACTTCGACATTGACTGTGTTATGGATGAGGAAACATAGGTGAACATTATGACAGAAAGAACTTGGGCAATTTTGGGAAAACCTGCTATGACTCCATCATTGGGAGGAATAGGATTGTTTAAAGGAAAGCTAATAACCCTATGTGGAAGACTTACCCAGACATATATGAGTGCTCATGGAACTTTGACAGAGGAATATTTTGAGGTTGTTAAATTTATTGAGAGTAACACTCCATTTGCTATGTTATTAGGAAAAGCTTGGATTGAGAAAGATCAGATCCGAAGAAAAGAAGAGGAAGCCCTAGAACAGAAAAAGCAAGACCTAAGAGACTTCATGGCTAGGAAAATAGCGCACTTATTGAAAGAACAAGAAGACCAATCGAAGCTACTGAGGACTAGAGTTCATGATGTCAAAGTTGAACGAACACAAGAAGACTTGAAACACCTATATGTACAGAAGAGTAGAGCACCTACCCCAAATAGAGAAGAAGTATTTCCCTTGGACCCTAGTAAAGACCATCAACAACGCGAAGTTACTATGCCAAGAGGAGATAAGAATCAGAATGGAAAAAGGAATACCGAGACACAGATTACAGGAAAGAAGGCTAGAAATATTAGCAAGAAGAAAGCCAAGTTAGAAAAATTACAAACAGCACCAGAAAGAACTTCGCAGAAGGAAGGTTTCCAGAATTTGAACTTCATCGGGATATCAGTATAGCACCACCTGGCACTTCACCGTGGCAAAGAAATATGACCATTGGAGGCATTATGACTGTTAGCTCGACACTTCTAAACGAATAGAACAACAATTATGGCCAGAAATCTTGCCATCAGACCATTGGGACCATGCCGTAACGAATAGAACTGCATTGATGAAGGCTTCTCGCCCATTGGAGATATATGTTACCTTGTTTCCTACTTAGCCCGTCAACTGTTGCACCGAGAACACTTTTACCAACCATGATTATTTGAACCCACAAAGAGTTAGTTGAGTTCATGCAGTGATCATTGATCTCTCGCCATCCATCCTGTTGCATTGAGTAGTTGCCCATCAACCCGAGGGATTCAACCACGAGCGCGTATGTCCGAAGAACTTAGTGCAGTCGAAGAGTCTGTGAAGGAGGTATTGATCGACCTCGTGACAGAAAGGGTAATATATGTAGGCACCCAAGCCTCATCAACAAGATGAGTGCAAGCCTCCCCGTCAACTGCTCGCGGATCCAGACCATCCCGACCTGCAGCAGAGAAGAGAACCAAGCATCGAGATGACTTGGAAAATGCAAAGTTAATCCTGATTATCCTACCCGACTACATCCCGCCTTTGGCTGGCATGGTGAGTCATGATAGTGTCCTGAGGGACTTTGATTACACCATGGTTACTGCGTACCTCCCGAAGGGGGTACGTGCAGTTAGAACGCAGCAAGATAAGATCACGACATTAAAATTCAGCGACTTCAACCTATGGGACTGCAAGAACCATAGCATGCCCGCTCCTTACAAGTATTTGACCAATACAAAGGAGAAGAACTCAAAAATAATCCCCCAGCCATGGACTATGAACGTCGCATAGTCCACCCTCTTAAATGTGATGAAGATCCCACACTTTGGAAGGAACCAAGAGGTTAACGTGTGTGTTAAGCTCTTGCTATCATGTTACCATGGAGGCTATCTATGGCTAGACCAACACATCACAGTCGATCCAACATTGATCCATAGGATCACCGAATTGAGCATACAAGGACCCGACCCACAGGACTTCTACCCAGGAAAGGCTACAGATCGCGCATTGGCACAGAAGATCAAAGACACATATAGCAATGTAGAAAAGGGGACGCGAGGCTACAAGGTAGCTTCTATCCATAATGGTGCAGTGCGCCTAGTCTTCCAACTGATCGCAGGAAAGCTAGTGAGGAAGAACAGACCTACACAGGTCACAGGATTCGTTGTTGACCTCGCCGGGAAATTTGTAGAAGGACTCTAGATGAACTGAGCTAACTACTTGGTCAACCAGTTGGAATTAGATTTCCACAAAGCTCAGGATCAGGGCTATGAGTTCCACTTTAGTTGGCTCCTGATCCTCATAGAATTTACTTCCTGGGAGATGCTGGAAGGTGCAACCTTCCTGGACATTGAGTCGTTCGAGCTGCTCGTTGCGAAGTTTGCCACGCTCTGGTACTCGAGCGATATGGGAAAACAATGGCAATCGAAGGTGGTATTTCATATGTACTACCTCTAGTTGAAGAGGGCTATCGAGGTTGTCCCTCGCATGATGTCGAACACCCTGCATCGGTTGCAAGGTGTGCACAGGTCAAGATTTCGACTAAGTGTTGAAGAAAGTGTTCATAGGAACAAGAGAAAATCAAGGAAGAAAAGCTCAAGAAGGGGGAGCGGTGGAAAATCTTCAAGGAAATAAGTCCCTGAAGTTTCCATAAAAGTTATTGGACAAGATTCATCTCGAAGAAAGACGAACGATTTCATACCATCAGATCTAGGAGAACCGCAGGGAAGTTGACCACAAGGTGCTTCGACACTTCATGGTTTGGGAAATCTGGAAGGATTGTAAGCGTAGAATTGTGAAGTCCAAACTCATGATTTGATCTCAGCCATTGATCATGGAGTGAGCACGTAGCAGCAGATTAAGGAATCTGGCAGTCAGAAGTTCAGAATTTCATGGGAGAAAGACCTAGAGTTTCGCAAGGTCACGAAACCCGAACTATAGTGGTGCCGACAAATATGAGGAGACGCGTGGTGGAAGTCTGGAGATTCGAAGAAGAGAATTTCATGAATAACGTAAAGAAGAATTTTGGATATCCCTGAAGTCCGAATCGCGAAGAGATAGACCCACGGTCATAGTCGTGGTCACTTGGGAGAAAGGGGCATGTGTATGTATAGTGGTTTTTGGTAACCGCAAGGACTCGAAGAGTCGCTCCGACTCAATATCTCGAACGATCCAAGACCAAGAGGTCGAGCATCCCTTAGAGGGAAGGGGGTTTGTGTCACATCCCCTACTTGAGGGCATTGGTCTACCCAATAGGACTCCTATGACACCCCTCCCATACTTAAACTTGGTCAATTGTATAGGGTTTTGAGGATTTGTTTAATTTGATGAGGTAGTTTTGATGCACATGTATAGGTGCCTTGCTTATTAGATGTGGTTTACACTTGTCATGATATCTTTGACATGGGATCTTTGGAGGGCGTACCCTTTTTTTTTTGTAGGACCTTGCTTGGTGGCCAGTTTTGGGAGAAAAAAACTAGCTTCAGATTCCATGGGGCAAGAAGCCCACAGGATGGATGCCTAGGACCTGCATGCCGAATGACAGAGATGTGCCTTTGGAGGCCTAGAAGACATCATCACGGGCCTAACCTAGCCTCTACCACCCAAACGACTATCCTAAGAGAGGCAAAATGTCACCTCCTTGAAGGTTGACGTCATGAAGGGGCTAGGGTTTGGTGGTGATGGAGTTGCACATTGACACTTGGCATATTTTCATTGAAGGAGACATGGATTGACCCTAGCACATGATGAKGAGGCTCAAGGAGTCCCAACGACCTCCATCTTCCTCTCCAATGACTTGCTCAAGTGCCAAAACGTCCGCTAAAGGGGTGACGTCATCTTACTTTAGGGTTTTCTTTTGTGCAAAAGTGAATTTTAAGATCAATTGTTTAATATTATTTTGATGCAAGGGGTAAGATAAGGGTTTTTGACCCCCTTATATTATGTTTTACCCTTGTTAAGTGGACAAAATATGTTTTAAGGCTTTTGTATAAATAGAGATCATGTGAATCTCATTTCATAACATATAACTCTCCCTCTTGTGAGAGGATACTTGAATGAAATTTGCACCCTATTTGGGAATTTCTCATTGTCTCTTGGTTGTTACTCTCTTATAATGGTTTTACTTTTGATATTGGATGGATGGATGATGCGCTATCTCTAGTGGAGGACTATTTCTTGCTTTATGGTGGATTTGCTTGGTTAAAAAGAGGTTTATCTTGTTMATGCTTGGACTAGGTAAGGAATCTTTGTTGCTATTGCTTCTTTTCTTGGTTTCAAGGTTAATTTGCTTAATATTTTTGGGAGTATAGGTGCATACAACCCCACTAATTCCATTGTAAATGTCTTGAAATACTTTGTTGCATAAGGAAATATTAGGAGGAGTAAAAGGGTTTAYACCCTCCTAGGGTTTTTCCTAGATAACTTAGCTTGCCTTGGGGGGTAAAAAGGCTTACACCCCCAAGGAAGTATCTCACCTAGCTCTTTAATTTTGAGACTCCATAGCCCAATAGTTAAAGGCACTAATATTCTTTGCATTGGATAAATAAAATCATTGCATTGGTATACGTGAAAACACGAGATTTTGAGATTGTCTAAATTGGAATCTATTATATATGCTCTAAGCTTGCTAAGGCCACAAAAGTGTTTTGATTGGTCAAGGATATATTATTGATGTTATAAACTTCATGCTACATTCATTAGGGCTACAGCAAACTCATTTAACTTATTTCTCTTACTCATTATTCATCCGTCAAAAAATTGCTAAGAATTTGCCATATTAATCTACTAATCATTGTGCATATTTTGGGTGGTTTACTTGTGATTTTTTGTGGTTGAATATTGTTGTTGTAGAAATTTTTTGCTACAGAAATAAGGATGCTACAATAATTCTTAGAAAGCACTATCTAGGAGCCCTCTTTTACTGTCAAATTTTTTGCTTGAATATTGGAAATTTATCTATTGGTTTAGTGCTTCATTGTCCAATAATTATTTGGCAATTTTGATGGTTAATTCTACAGTAACTAGCTATTGTTCTTGTTGATATATATATATATATATATATATATTGTTGCAATTAGGGATAGCAAGCTTAACTTGCTTGTCCACCTAACATATACTGCAAACAATTGATTTTTCTTGTGTCTCGAGCAGGTACAAACACTCTCAGCAGGTACCCAAGGACTTGGAAACCTTAAACCTCTCCCGAGACTCATTCTTAAGCCTTATTACATATAGTAACTTGACCTATAAGGGCTTCCATTCATACATCTCACTTTCCATTCATTTCCCCCTAGGGTCATCGGGATTCCTCCCTTGAGGTGATTGTATCATCTCTAAAGTGATGGGAGCACCTACCTAAGGTTACAGAGSGTACTATGTAGGTTCTCTCTAAGTTGTCGTCATTTTGGTGGTTGGGTTGGGATTTTCCCAACCTACAACTTATGCGATAACAATATGTTTTGGGTTCTATTGGAAAACGCATTAGCAATGGACACAGTAGTGCTTCTATTGGATTGAATTTGTGGTCGCTTGACCTATTTTCATTCCTTCCTATGATAATTTTGTTGTCCACCCAGTGCTTGAGAGATGGTGAAGTCTCTGCAATAGAATTGGCACTCATGCTTTCGATTGTAGTCCCTTTTGTAGTCCATCGTCGATATCGCTTGGAATTTTCCATTTGTTGTCGTGCCCGCAACCAGAACAAATTATACTGAAAATTAATCCATTTCCGAGGCATGTAAATGGTTTTGAAGATAAAAATGTGAAGGCACTCCTCTAGAAACAAACATGATATGTCTTTGCAAGCTGGAAAAATAAAATTCATAGATCTATTTTTGTAGAGTGGACGGATATATGGAAACTTTGAGTCCTCTCTTTCCATTGCATCTTTTTCAATAGTCCTATGCATTTTGGTAAGTGCATCAGTTAGTTGGATCAAAAACGAGATACATTTTACTTCCTGCACCATTGTGGAAACGATTTCGATCGTTTGCATTCTTATTGGGAGATGAATTCACCAGACATGAGGAGACACCTCTACATGATATCTTGGAAACCCTAATTCACTAAGATAATCGTTGGATGAACCAAAGCGACCTCTCGCACATGAGGTTTTCTTCTCATCGAGGTTTCCATTGCTACCTTACATTTTCCTATTTCTCTCTCACAACAAAGGCTCAATCCATCTTGTTGTGGTGATCTTGAGAACAACATAGCGAAGAATGTAAAGCCTCTCGTTGAGCTTTTATTTAGTGCCTCCATTCGGCCATAGAGTTCCATTCACCATACAAGGAATGTTGATAACTTTCAATTCTTTTTCGAGATGTAATGGAAGTTGAATTGGTTCCATTGATAACCTTATAATTCTTTGGTAGAAACCTACCAATAGTTTATCGCAAGTACCTAGGGGTTTGATAGTGAAATGATTGAAACTTTGCAATTTTGAGGTGCTCATACATGTGTAAATAGTTCATTTGTTCGGTATTGATTCAATGGAGTTTAGTGCAACCTAGTACTGCAGTTGTTCTGGTGAATTTGGTAGGAAAGTATCAATAATAGGAGAGACTTGGTCATCATCAAACTTTGAATCCAACACTATAATGTTGGTTTCTTCTAAATCAGATATTTTTTATGCATGCATGTTATTATTTCTTGTCTTATTTGATTAATAGTATTGCCTCTTATTTCTTTGTCTTCTTTTCCAATCCAACAACAATGAAAGCCACTTTGGTAGAGCGATAAGAAGAACTATGTGCCATCAAATATGGATTAAAATCATGCTACGATGAAGCAAACTCGCAGGACAACATCAACTCCATAAACTTGCAATAAATTCCTTTGTAAGTTTACTTGTGCGTTTTTTGAAATCAAGTTGAATTTTCTTGTAGACGGGTGCATTTTCAGTGGAATCCAACCCCCTTCATTTGTTGTCTGCATAGTTGAGTTTGCATTGTAAATTCAAGGTGGAGTTGCAAAAAACCTATGACGTCTAAATATGTATTTAAATGGATCAAGTTGAAGAATTTTATAATTACTAAACACTCTAATCCTCTATTTTGTGGACAATACAGTCACGATTGACAAAACCACTTTGCATTATGTTGTAACGTGCTTGCAAGTTTCACAAGAGAAAAACATCATTACTTCAAACTCGGAATTGACTTCTTCATGACGCACTTGAGATAAAGAATCTTCGACAACCTTCTGAACCAATCCTTGTTCAGAACCCTATTTTCAAAGATGATGAAGATGATTCAGACCAACAGCCAACACAAGAGCCACTCGGTGAGACAGCTCCAGATTCAAGTAGAGAGAAATATCAGCTTCCTCTTTCCAATCCAGTCATTAGACCTTGGGAAGAAATCAGAAATAACAAGCACATAACTGATATCGGATATGAAAAGGATGTCACCTTTCATAATATAGATTATACGAAACCGATCCATTTTTAGAGTACTGTAGTGTTGCAAGAAAGTTCACATTAATCTACTCCAGTTCAAGAAAAAAATTGGATATGCCAACATTGACAGTGATTTTTCCATGTGGAAGATCAGTGCTCCAATATTCATCCTTGCAAGCAATGTGGACAACACAATCATCCTTAAGATAGGTGTTTCAAATGCAAGACAACTACAAGAATAAATAACCACTATGGGTGGATCCCTTCTTGGCGATGGTCATCAATAGCCAAGAAAATATGTCATTCATACCGAAGAATTCACTCTCAAGTATTGATGCATCTTGCAGTGAACAGATTTGCATCTTTTCACCTTGTCCCTGATAGGGGGGAACAAAATCAATGATTGACAATCAAGATTCAAGTTTCGAAGTCCTATCATTTGAGCAACAACAAGAGAGTGTGACAAGCGAGCGTGATTGGTTTGTGGCTTTCCTTAAGCCACCACTTAGTAGAAGACTTACAACTTCTGCTAGAAAATGGTTTGTGGTTTCCCTTAAAACTCCACTTGGTAGAAGACTTTCAGCTTCTTCTACATCACAGTTTATGGTCATCTTTAAACAATCATTTGAGAGCACTTCCAATTAGAACAAGACATTAGCTTCAACTTCTAGCTAACTTAGGAAATGTTCCAGGAACTATTGATCCTAGATTAGGGTTCCATATTGTGGTCATTATTAAACCACCAGATTGGTTTGTTGTCTTCCTTAAACCACCATCATCATTCAGTTTGTGGTCATCCCAAAACCACCAGATTCAAAGAGCACATTCATCCATCAGCAGCGGCACAAATCCAGATTTCAATTGCCCACTTTTAAAAACCATCTCTCACCTTGGACTCACATATACCCCTTCAGATTAAAGGGGGAATGTTGGAAACGTAATCTGTTAGGGCTACCAACTTGACAGAATCTGAAGAGTCAAGTTAGTGTAACAATCGTCGAGAGTCCAAGAGACCTTGGAATACGAATCCAAAGTTCACATCATATATATATATATATATATATAAAATATGCATCTAATGTTTATCCTATTTTGGTTGTCTAGCATATACCACATTTGAAGGTCTAAATCTTGTTTCATGTAATCATCAATCTAGAGTTTGTAAACATGTGAGATGTCATGCATCATATGTGCAGGCTACAAATTCTTAACTTGCATTAGTTTATCTCATATGATTCTAAGAAAAGGAAATTACATCACTAATCTATAAATTGAATTGAAATTATGAAAAGGAAACACACCACACTTCACCCATCATTAAATATTTCTTATTCTATATCAACCATGGTTGTAAATAAAGTTGTATTCAAATTGAACTTTTCTACAACAGTGCTCTATTTGGTATATTGAGAATCCAATGAATGAATATTAAAAGAGAAATCAAATCAAATGCAAACATAAAACACACCATACTTGTATAAAGGAAAGGACTATCATCATCCATTAGGAGTGAGCTCAATTATCTCAAGAACAAGATAGTGAACTAACCTACAACATCATAAACTATATCAAATCATAAAACACAATGAAACTATAAACTTACAATCCATATGGAAGAAATTATTAAGATGTTTTATTCACCCCCATCATAATTTGGACATATGCTCCAAGATTCCTTTCCTTTGGATTGAGATGACACTCTCTTTTATACATAAACTTACGTGAAACAAATATCTAAATATAGATCCACTTGAGGATAAGATATTCTCAAATAGTTACAACAAATATATAAATATAGATCAACTTAAGAATAATTATGCTCAAATGGTTCAACAAATATATAAATATAGATCCACTTGAGAATATCCTCAAGTGGTTAAAAAAACATTTGAATATAGATCCACTTGAGAATATAATATTCTCAATATTCTCAAGTGATTACAACAATTCATAATTAGTTCCAAGATTCATGCTAACTCTCCACATATTTTGGAGTGTCACTACTTATCAAATTCGAAATAAGTCATGTTGGTTACAATAATTTGCTCAAAATATGTTTAAAATAGTTGATAATGGTGTTAGACTCCCTAGATCCATGATATATACATAGGATATCTTTAAATATATAATAAAAATGGATATGCACACATGGGCACATAGAAATGTATCTTCCAATAATTAAAACCATGAAATATATGTTTTGTTGTCTTCCCCAAATGGCTACATAGTCTGTGGTTATCGATTCCCTCCTCCATGGCATGTTAAATCTTCAACACATGGATCTACAAATGCTCTATTCGAATTTTTTTCAATATTGTAGCTGGTGGACCCATTCATATAACGTGTTCACATATGAGCCATTATTTCAAAAGTAAATACATAATACACTAACTCTCCCTAATATTAATCGTAAATCAATGAAATACTAAGAAATGTAATGGAAAAATACTTTGAGCCTAGATCATGCATATGAGCATAAAAATGGGTTAATATAAGATTATGGGTAAACGGAAAGGGATTAAAAATAAGGAAAAGAATATGTCAAAAGATGGTAATTTTGTGACTCATCAATAGTTTTTTGGTATCCCAGATGTCCAGCGTATGGCACATTGTGCATCTCTTTTAAAACAGAATTTCTCAATTCCTGAGAATTGGGAACATAAACATTATTCTAGAATAAGAAAATTCCTTCCTCTTCTATCCTACAATCCTTATATTTTTGTTTTACATTATTTTGTTGTAGATTTTCTTTAACTTGCACATAATGTTTGTCTATTTATACAACTTCTATAATTATGTCTTTTAAATATGGCATGTACATACTAATGGTTGTAGCATGCATTTTATGCACCCTTCTATTGAGTGCATCAACCACCTTGTTCTCTTTTCCCTTTATGTGTTTCATGTCAAAGTTGTATTAAATAATAAATTCTAGCCATCTAGTTTGTATGGAATTTAGTTTTGGTTGTTCAAACAAATATTTCATACCACTATGGTCTATCCTCAATTCAAATTTTACGTTCATAAGGTAATGCCTCCACATTCTTAAGTCATGTACTATGGATGTCAACTATAAGTCATGTGTGGAATAATTTATTCCATGATCTTTCAATTTCCTGGATTCATAACAAATTACATGTATATTTTGTGTAAGGACTCCATCAAGCCCTTCTTTGCATGCATCTTTGCACACAACAAAATCCTCATCTGGATCTGCAACTTTTAAAATAAGTGCACTTGTTAGCAGATCATTTTAAGTGCTGAAAAGTTTCTTCACACGTAGCACTCCATTCAAACTTTACTCATTTCTTTTGCAAAGATGTTGTTGGGTGTGCAATCTTGGAGAATCTGGTAATGAATCTCATGTAATAACCAGCTAAACCCATAAATGATCTAACCTCTAAAATGTTTGTTGGCGCTAGACAACTTTTGATTGCTTCAATCTTTTCCAGATCCACCACTATGCCATCTTCGGAAACAATGTGACCCAAATAATGGATTTGTTTTTTATAAAAAAGTGCATTTACTCAACTTGACATACAATTGGTGCTCTCTCAACACTTGTAGTGTCATCCTCAAATGTTGATCATGCTCTTCCTCCGTCTTGGAATATATGATAATATCATCCAATAATACAATGACAAACTTGTCCAGAAAATCTTTGAACACCCCATTCATCAGACACATAAATGTAGCGAGTTCAATTTTCAACCCAAAGGACACCACTACAAATTCATAGTGTCCATACATTTTCCAAAAGGTGGTTTTTCTAGTATCTTCTTCTTTGATTCTCACTTGATGATAGTCTGATCTCAAGTCAATCTTGAAGAATATATTTTCTCCCTTCAGCTAATCAAAAATATAATCAATCATTAGAAAAGAATATGTGTTCTTGACTATAACCTTGTTTAGTTGTCTGAAGTCAATACACAACCTCAGTGTTACATGTTTTTTCTTGACAAAAAGAACCGGGGAACCCCAAGGAGAAACACTTGGGCATATGTACCCCTTCTTCAAAAACTCTTCCAACTACATTTGCAATTCTTTTAGCTCTGGTGTGCTCATTTTGTAGGGAGTTTTGGACACTAGGGAAACTCTAGGCATTAAATCAATAGAGAAATATATATCCCTCTTTGGTGGCAATCCTGGAAACTCCCCAAATACAGCCCCATATTCTTTCAAGAATAGATAATCTTCAAGCCTTGGCTCTTTATCCTTCATTGGCTCTTCCATATGGGCTTCATATATCTAGCACCCTTTTTTGAAACTTATTTTCAGTTGCAATTTTGAAATCTCTCAGACAAATATAGACCTTGGAATATCTTGCATTGTCCTTGAATTCTCTTCCTCATCAAGACATATGAAATCCTTATTATAGAAATCTAAAATAGCACGATGTTTTTCTAGACAATCCATATCAATCAAGCAGCCATAAGACCCAAGTGGTGTGATGTTCAAATTTTCCTTAGTGTTGATTCCATTCATGTTTACCAAGCAATTGTTAACAAGCTCATTGATTCATCTCTTGGTTATGGTAGCTAACAGAACTAACCAATACTTTTCATGCTCACATTTCTTGAATTTAAATATTTCAACTAGATTTGGATCTATATAGCTATGACTAGCTTCATAATCAATCAAAATAGTTATGCCCCAATTATCAATCTTACCTTCCACTTCAATCATGTGGGATTGATAGTATGTGTCTCTATTGTCCAAGGCTGCATAGATCCTTGGAATGCTTCTGCCCACGTCCGCTAATGTCTCCTCCTGCTTGATGTTATGCACAGTCATCATCTTATCTCCTCGGTGAGGACAATTTTTGTACATGTGATCTCTTTAACATCCCCAACACTTTATGGGTTGTTGTCTTGGCCTCTTTCCTAAGGAATGTGTCAATTTATGATCACCTTGAGATGAATATCCTTGTTTATTCGCTTGAGAACTCTTGTTGATGAAAGGTGGCTTGAATCATTTCTTCCTTTGATCCATCTTATCTTTCTTCTTATCATTCCGGGCCTTTTGGAAAGTTTTCCTTCCTCTGTTCTACTCGTACAAATATTTAAACTTTCTTATGGTTTCTTCTAAATTCTCGGTCTCATCAAATTGAACTTAATCCTTGTAGAATGATGGCAGTACACTCAAAAACCTCTTAATTTTGACCTTCTCATCTCTAATTAAGCTCACATACTTGAGAAGTTCCAAGAATTGCCTCTCATATTCATCCATGGTCATGTTCCTAAGTTTGAGTTCAAGGAACTCTTGCATTTTCTTGTCATAATATTGCTATGAAAAGTATTGCTACTGGAAATATTTCTTGAACTACTTCCAATAAATTATTTTCTCATTAAGGTGTTTAACCTGATTAAGTCGGTCCCACCACATAGATGTACCTCCTTGAAGATGGTAGGTTGCAATTATAGCTTCTACATTTGATGAGTAATCATGCAACTGGAAATATTTCCTCATTCCTAGCAATCATGCTTTTACATCTTCTCCTTTCTTGTTCTCTCCAACAAATGGTGGTGGTTTGATTTTCCTCAAATCCCCTTGAAATATATTTGATCCATGTCTCGTCCTCTGATGCCTGACAAGAGAAATATTTGGGTTTCTCTTAGACCTTGAACGTGGATATTTTTATCTAGTCCAGTGCCCTAGGGAATTATGATTTTGATGCCTGCTAATACTCCTTGATTTTCTAGATCTTCCATGATCAACCCTCTTACCATGAGATCTTGATGTTTCTATTTGAATTGCACTAACTTCTTGTCTTGTGCCAGAATATTTGTTGACTTTCTTATGTATTATATTCATGTTTTGTAGTATCTTCTCCTGAGATTTCATTATTTTTTCATCATCGTCCCTAAAACTTTGCACTTCTCTTTACAGGTTTCTCATAATTACAGGCTTATTCTTTTCTCTTCTCTCATTATATTCTGTCGCAGCATTTCCCATGCAGACCTCCAATCTCCTCCTCATGGTTGTAAGACCCTTGTGTATCACTTATATCTCTAGTTCTCATATAGGAATTACAATATGTTTTGTGTACCTCTCATGCTACAAGAATGTGCATGCAACAATTGTTATTAGAATTAGGCACATTGAAAAATATTTTTTAATTGGATTACAGGTAATTCTTCATTTCAAATTATGAAGAACAAAAATGCACTAATCGAAATTCTAGGCTAATATATGGCTTCTCCTCCTCAAATCCTTTCCAGCAAGTAATCATTTTCTCAAATATGAGCTCTGAGCTTAAACTTATGGTCTCATGAAATTTAAATTGTTTCAACATTTTATCCTTGTATACTAAAAGTGTCTTCTTTATCTTCCTTCACATTTTTGCATCGCCAGATTCCAAATCTAGTTCTACGGTTGTCTTCTATGGTTCATAATATTTCCATAGATTGCTCTTGTGCCCCAAACGCACCTCTAAGCAAGGATTTATGCTCTCCATAAGTAAATTGGTGTTGAAAATATACCCTCTATAGTTCCAATTGTAACTTTCTCATACGAGCTTCATTTTGCATTCGAAATAGCTCGTAGGAAATCTCTCTCTGAGTTCTTTTAGTTAAGATGCACAAGTAGGAAGTACCTTTGTACACCTTGTTCTCGTGTTTTTCTCTGCCTAAAAATGTTGTTTGGGCCCTCAAAATCACTCTGCAAATTTATGGCCTTCAAAAATCATAAAATTTCGTGGAAAATCAATTGTTTTGTTGTTATAATCGTCCTTCAATCTGCACCGTCAATCTCAAAATTGGAAGAAATCTCAACAATTGATCCATCAGACCTTCCCTAGATCCGCAGATGAATTTCTACCACCGATCGCCAACTCGAAGCAATATGGATTGTTGCTTTTACAACACTACATTGGTGATCGGCGATCGTATATTTCTTTGGTAAATCAAACTTGCTCATTGATTTCCCTGAAACTCGATCATCAGCCATCGCCCATCGGCCATTTTTCTTAACAACCAAACTTGCCCATGAATCTCGCTGACCACCGATCATCGACGATTGGCCATCGACGAATTTTCTAAGAAACGAACTTGTTGCAAATTTCGTCGAACCCTGACCATCGACGATCGGCCATCGGCCATCTCTTGGCTGACATGGCATGACACGTAAATCTTAATGTGGCATGACATGTGGATATGACATGGAACTCTGGATGACTTGGCATGACACGTGGATGTTGATATGGCATGATATGTGGATGTTGACATAGCAAGATATGTCATCATCCTCTCTCCTTTATCGGCGATTGGCAACTTCTCTTGGACAAATTGAACACCTCGCTAAATCTGTCAACCCTCGATCAATGGCCATCGATGATCAGTGATTTCTTTTGGACACATGAAACCTTTCACCAATTTCTATTGACCCCCAATCATCAGCCATCGGCGATCGAAAAAAAAAATTGTCGAATGAAACTCTTAGCCAAACTTGTTGAACCGATCATCGGCCATGGGTGATTTATGTTGGCAAACTAAAACTCTTCGTGAATATCTCAAATCTGACCATCAGCCATTAATGATTTCTCTTGGAAAACTCCAACCCTTAGAAATTTTTAACTGAACCCTAGATGAATCTGGGTCCTTGATCTCCCATTCAAAATCATCTTGATCGTTGATTTGCCAAACTTCGGCCAACTCCACCGATGAATTGTGACCATCGATCTAATCCATTTCCCAGTTATCCAAAATGAATCTCGACCATCAATCCTTTAACTTCGCCAATCTATGAAAATCAATCATGATCGTCGATTCTCTTCCTTTTGCTAAACTCAAAAAAACTTATAATTTTTTAATCAACTCACGATGAATCTAGACCATTGATCTCAAATTCAAACGCAATACGGATCATCAATTCATAAAACTCTCATAGCTCCTTCGACCTCCATTGGAACGTGAATTTCGATCGTTTAGGTCGAATCTAACTCTGTGATCATGTCGATTGATGCCATTAAACCTCTTAGACAGATATGAAGCATTTGAAACTCGAATTTGCTCACGAATTTGGGGATTTCACTCTGATTTTTCATTGTTTTCCCCTAAATATGTCATAGATTGAACTATGTAACAACGAGGCCCATACGGATCGTGTGTTGAACTTAAACCCTAATAGCATTATGTAATGCACACATCCCCAATCTGGGTCACACTACTACTAAAACAACCCAATAAAATTTTTGATACCAATTCTAAATGTGGAAATAATATACACAACATGACATTCAAGCTTGTACAATGGCCCATGCTAATTAAAAATGTAAATGCAATTTCTTAGCTATGCATAGCAACAACTAAATTTATACAACATCATTCAACCACAGAAATAAAGATCTAAATGCATCATTCTACTCACAGCAAGTAGCTCTAACTAAGATAACTCAGAATAAAACACACATCAATTATATCATCATTTAATGTAAATAAACACAACAAATAAGAACACTTATTTTATGAAAATATGCAACCCGCTGCAGAGGACGGAATTTCCTCCTAACCGTAGACTTTTTGTTCTAGTTCTCAATAGAAATTCAATCCCAAGTTGGGGATATGAATCCACAAGAGACGGTGGTTCCTAAGGCTAGCTAATGTCCCTCTCTCAACAGTGAATTCTCACAGCTAATTCTAGTCCACCAGCACTCTTCCCCACAACCCCGACAATCCAAGGAATGGGATCCCCCTTCACTACTCACATTCCCTCAGGCCTTCCCACTCCAGTCCAGGGATTCTAGAACAGGTTGGACAAGAATATCTATGTTGGGACCTCAGAATTTCTACAGCTGCAACAAGAATTTGCACAGTAGCAAAACGCTTGCTTATTTTGACAATTTTCGAATAGAATATTGCTCATAGGCCTGCAACCCCTCTTCCCATGAAATTATAGCTCCAAACAACTACCATACATTCCCGCTATGGCTACCTTTAAGATTCAACACTCATAGCTCTCTTGCTATCCAAAAATCTCCATGTCAAAAGTTCTCTGCATGCAAAAATGTGAATGTCTAATTCTGCTCTTCTACCCATGTGAATTTCCTCTTTCTCTTGCTTGCTTGAGTTACACTCTTCTCCAAGATGATTGTACTAAATCCCCATGCTCTCAATAATTATGGGATGTGACTTCTCACACCCACCCTCTTACATGAATTCCATGATTAGGCACTAGAACACTCAACAGATAATGGAAGGTTCATGGTAGGGATAATTTAGAAAGAAAAAGGTTTGGGTTTAATAGACATGGGTAAATATCCCCCTTGGACCCCTTCCCTCTCTTGTGGAAATTCAGCCCTCAAATCTGTCTGTGCCCATCTGCAGATGGAGATACATTTTATTTATTATATTCAATTTACATTATTTATATATTACATCGCTTGGCCCTTGGCCATACATTACATTTATGATATACATTTCTAGTTTGGGGTTTGAAAATGGGGATGTTACACAATTGAAGAATGCACATCCTTGAACAATGTAAAGAGAATATTTTATGACAACTTGAATGATAGTTTCATCTTTGTGGTTCCAACATTATTGCATATTTTTCATCAATCATATTGTTGAACCAAAACCTCCTCTAATAACACCAATAAAATTTGATTGGAAAAAGAAGCAAGAAGCATGGGAGTATTTTCTGAGAAAATGAAGATGACTAGAAGGATTTCCATCATCGACCAAGAGTAAATCCAGGGTCAGCGATGGGGGATTAGCTTCTCATGAGATCCCTCAAGTAAAACCCTAGTCGAATTGCATTGGAAAACTTAATTAGAAGATACTACAAGCATGCCAAACAAAGGGAGGAAGAAAGCATTGACTAGAAGACATGAAGAATATACATTGGAGGAATTAATGAAGAAAAAAACTGCAAGAAGAATGCAACACTATAAACCCACGGTCAATCTTCAGAAAAATGAATGGGACAAAAGAAAAAAAAACAAAGGTTGAAATATGTGACACCGCAAACCCTCATCAAACCATAAAAGGAGGTTCTCAAGAATGATCAGTGGCTAGAGCGCTAACCTTATCCAAGTCAAATGATGATTGGCAAGATGTGAAAGTGGAAGCAGCCCCAACGGTTCCTAAGTTGGACAAAGATCAATGGTTGGTGGAGACAAGCTTTGTAGCCCTGTGATTGTCAAAGAACATTGAAAGTATGGAAGTCAACAAGTCAGGTCCAGTTATATTTAGAATGCCATAACTAGATCAATTAATTCTGGGTATTAGAGAAATACCCTAAAGTCATTTGGATGTAGAACCTAGTCTTACTTCGATGTGGAGTCGACTATATGAACAAGGAAGAGTCATCGATAGATTATGGATCCAACTACCGTAGAGAGAAGGAAATTGGATAAACGTCATACCTAGAGAGAGTGACAATGAATTATTCTAATTGAAGATCTCACAGAAGCACCACCACCATCACCATCACCCCATTGAATTTAATCATTGAATATCAAACGCTATTGACTAAGGGTTGCAAGGAAGAGATGCGACCAGAGAAAAATATTTTTGTAGAATATAAATACCAAGCTTGCTAGACAGAAGCAGTCAGACAAGAAGTCGAAGAGACATCAGTCAAAGCGAATAACAACAGTGAGTTGACAAACCGTGTCAAAAAGTTGAATCGACTAAGACCATCGACACCTCTGCATTTTCAATTGAAACCCTTGACAACCATAAAAATGGCACACTGTCACCTTCCTCTCTATGAAGGACATGAAGGTCCAAGAAGACATCAATTCATCTGTGAACAATTCTAGGACACAATGGGCATAATAGATGAGACAAAACAAATGGCGCAATTTTCCAGGACACTAAGAAAAAGAGCCCTCACCTGCTTTATGAATTTCACTGACCACCAAACAAGAACCAAATCAGAAATTCATAGTAATTTCTTGTTGTTTTTCAAAATGCAAGACAGTAAGCACTTGGAAGCACAAAAATTAAAATAAATCAAACAAATGTCAAGTGAGTTAGTACGAGAATATGAAAAATGGTTTAAGGATTTCCTTAGTCAAATTCCATACACCATCAACAAAGAATTACTCGTACATGGTTTGTTGCATAACTATTGTTAGTCCTTAACCTCGTTTTTGACTGATTGGGTGTCCTTAGTCCCTGTCCTACCCATTTTCCATGATTTTTTATTGAACTTTGTTTTTCCCTTCTTAGCTTGAAAGCTTATTTTAAATATTTTTTATGCACTTTTTAAATTATTTTGAAGTTTTTGAAGATTAGGATATGATATGAAAGCTTTCTATCACATCACTTGTCTTTTCCTCATTTGAATTTTCAAATTTTGTCAAAGTGGAAAGGGCATTGCAAGAATAGTGTTATTCTTGCAGCGTCGA
>JASDQU010101925.1:315434-327639 GCA_032191745.1 Picea mariana
ATCAATATATTTTTAGTTGGGGTGGTGGTAAGGGGAGTCGATTCGAGAATGAGGTGCATGAGAGCCAAGAAGGGCATCATTGGAAGAAGAATAACGGGGCCTTTCGGTGGCTTGGCATGTTAATGAGAGTGGGCCGCATTTCAGATTTATTCAGATTTAGTTTGTGGAGGGAGGAAGAAAGGCACTAATCTCTCGTCAAAAAGAACTTGCTATAGAGAAAGGATAGCCACGTGAAGATGGGGCCAATGAACATTGACCTTTGTGCATTTTACTAAAAGGTTCCAATGGTATGAAAAATGAAAATAGAAGTTACAGTTCAATTATTGATCACTGAGATGTGGCGGACTCTTGTTTTGGAGGACGACTTTATTATGTTGTGAATATGTGGAACTTGTAGAAAGGTTGCAACCTGTCTATTTATTGTTGCGGAAGAAGTCTYAGATGTTGGTTATGGATGAAATTATTGAAACCATGGAGAATCATGTGATTGAAGAAGTATTTATTATGTCTATTGTTCAAGATCAAGAATATCAAGGAAGCATAAGTGAAGGATCTTTTCATGATCATTTTGAAGAACAAGAATCACCCTACAATTCCATTGAAAATCAAGGATATGTGGAGATACCTTCTTTATCCTCCACTTTTGAAGAAGAAGTATCTGTTGCATCTCACATAGAAGATCAATCATTTAATGAGATTATTAAGGAAGAACCACTTCATAACGAGTACAACCTTACTGAAAATGTGACAACCAAATTTGGCTCACCAATTAAATATCCAAAATATTTGGAATACAATGTAGAAATCCATATGGACAACAATATATATAATAAAATGTATATGAGAATGATATCTAAGATACAATGAGGGCCTCAAATAGATACCTAAGCAAGAGTGCCCTTTCATTAAGAGTCATGTTCTTTCATTTCGCTGGGTGGAGGAGGTCTCATACACCAATTTGGTGTCTGGCTTGGCCGTGACCTTAAAAATAGATGTTATGTTATGTTACTAATTATTACTTATTATCTAATGATATTTATATTTATATTTGTTACATTGCCTTTCCCTTTTGAAATGCTTTGTCCTCAAAGCATATTTATGAAAGGATTTGATGTTTTTTTTTCTTCAACTTGTAATTTCTTTGCATCATTCTTCGTTCTTGGAGTTGTTATGGATAATGATATAAGATGATATGAACCTCCGTGTGCTCAGGAAAATTGTCGAACCATAAAATGATCTGACCATCCTAGTTCAATCCTTTGCGGAACATTGCACTTCCATGATGAATTGTTATCATGAGATTTAATTGCATTGATATCATATTTTTTGAAAGTTAAGTCAATTGTTTCCGTCCTGAGTGATATTGATACTTTGACTGGTTAAGATATATGCTCTTATGATTTGGATGTTGATTAAGAGTTCTTGTAACATGATTTTCCCTTATTGTAGCGTTTTCTTGGTTTATTTTCGGTATATGGTTTTCTTCTTGCACTGTTGTTGCTTGGTTGGTCCTTGACTTGGAATTTCCGAATATGTTTTTACTTCAACTCGATTGACATCTTCTTTGGTTTTGATGTTGATTAGGTCTAGATTTATTCCTTTCTCCACCACTTGAATTTTTACTTCTGAAGACTTCGATGCTTCTTTTTTGATAAGTTGTTCTAATTTGCTTTCCAGAGATTCCTTATCATTCTTAAGCTTCTTAATTTGTGTAATTAGGTTTTGATCATGATTTTTTAGGCGTGATAGTTCTTCATTTTCTGAGTTGTCGATGTTTTTAATGTTTAGATGGTCAAATTTCCCATCTTTAACTTCCTAATTTGTTCCAACAACTTTTGATTAAGGCTTTTCAAGTGATAATTTTTTTCATCTTTTGTTGATAGGTTCTTATATTCTTTTTTGATATCTTTCTTTTCTTGTTTTAGTCTTTGATTACTCTGCTTCGTAGCCTTGGCCTTCTTGACTTGTGCAAGTAATTTCTGATTGTGATATTTTAAGTGAGAAATTTCTTCGTTTTTATCCGGGATAACTTCGTCAAATTCTTTTTGCGTCTTTGATATCGACTTTTGATTTTCTTGAAGGACCAACTTCGAGATATCTTTAAAGTCTTCTGATGAAGGTATTATCGATTTTGACCTCATTATAATGTCCTGGAATGCCATCATCTTCTTGTTATAGGGAAACATCAACAACTTCTTCTCCATGTTTAAAATGAAGGTACCCATTTTTTCAAACTAGGGTAACTTGAGAATTATGTCAATCTATTCTCTAAACATAGTTGTAACATTGAATTGGGATATAGATATTCATAATCATCAATTGTTACTTTCAAGTCCTTAATTTCATATTGTCCCTTGCAAAAAACATCATCTTTATTTTTAATTATATTTGGCCTTGGAATTAATAATTGATTTGCCAAATCGATATTAATGTAATTTTCATCATGGTTTATGTTGATAACGATGTTAACCTCTCTTTCTTGAATACTCTTTAATGTAAATAACTCATAACTTGAAATTGTACAATCTGTATAAAAGAATCTTCCTTCCTTCATTTTAGAATTGTCCATTCATATACCTTTTTTTACCTTTTCAATTATGAGTTAGGGATTTATTTTTATAATCCTTGTACCTTGGAATTTTTTTTCGAGTGGAAATCAAATATAACATTGACGATCCCTTCAAATTATAACGTTAGCAACCATTGCCTTTATAGACCGCCTCTATCAGATAACATTATAGCCTATCCTTCTGACTTTGACTCTTACAATAATCTTTATACATGTCTCTCTGTAACAAAAAGTTCCATAGCATCACACTGATGCTAATACAAAACCATGAGACAAACTTTGTCTAACTTTACATAAACAAAAAATAAAACACGAACAAAAATCCATGCATCAAAAAAGTTGTAAGTGTATCAAATTTGTAAGAGTATGGTCCTTAGTTTCATGAACATGTAAACAACCTTCCTCCAAAATGAGTGCTTCCTTTGATAATTGACCATCTTTGTTGTTGAATTCTTGGTAGACATGAGCAAATGACACCTCTTCAAAAATTAAAATCTTTTCCACAATCCTATCCAAAATAGGCCCCAACTCCAAGTTAGAAATGTTACTTTTACCATTTGTCTAGTCCATCAAAAGTTTAGAGTCACCAAATCCCTGTAGCCTCTTAACCTCACTGCCCACTGCAACTTTAAGTAGGATCCAGAGGGCATATAGGTCTGCTCTATTGTTGATACCCAAACCCACCCCATACTTTAGTAAAAAATAATTTGCATTATCTAGATAAAGAATGGGCCTAAACTCCACAAGTTCTCAAAGTACCCTGGCATGCGCCATCAAAAAATCCCCAAGGTTTAGTGTGATCTATAATCAATTCTTGAAAGCTTATTGGAACAATATTCTTTGGTTGCTTCCTTCCTTCCCCATAAGAGACTCTAATGTGATGTTCAAGTCTTCCTAACTGTGCCTCCTTATCTTCAAAAATCAACTTGTTTATGGTTAACCATATGCCCCATAACACATATGGTTAACCATCATCTAGAATTCCATACATTCCAACAGATTTAATTATCCCAATGAATATGTAATTTGAAACTATTGGAAATTTCCATCCATGTAGCTTTGGTGAATTGACGGTGTTATTGCATGGATTGTAGTTTAGGCAAAGCCCAACCCTAACCACAAGGGTGTGAAAACTATGAGAGTATTTACCCACTGTCACCTTAGATAAACACTCCCCACACATTAGTGATGATGAAATCACCGCAAGAGGGGAATCCTGGGTGACCCTAGGGGGATTGAGACAGAAAGTGATATGATATGAAAGGTGCCCCTATAGGTCAAGGTCAAATATGGAAAGGAGGCTCAAGGAAGAGTCTCGTGAGAAGGTAATTGGTTTCCAAATGTAAAGTACATGCAAAACAATGTTAGCCCTTCCCGAAACAAGACAATATATAGCAAATGAGCCACCCATATTTAATAAAAGAACCACTCAAACATGTGCATCAAATCCCCCCTTTTCAAAATAAACAAATGCTCAAAGACCTTATACAACTTGCCAAATTTAAGTATGGGAGGGCTATCATGGTGCCCTATTGGGTAGATCATTCCCCAAGTCAATGAGTGTTTCCCAGGAAGACCCTCTCCGAGTCATGTAGAAGAGTAAGAGGTGGATGGGGGTGTGACTTTTGGGCATGGGGTTTCTTGACATACAGGGGATTATATTGTCTCATTTATGGGTGCCTTTGTAGAGGGTGTGTTACATCCTCGTTTTCAATGCAACCTTTTTCCATGCCCTTTATTTTCCATTAACTGATTAAGGTCTGAACATTGGGTACTATATGCAAGGGAAAGTAAAGAGTACTGCAATGCCACTTGAAGCTAGGATCACATTGAGTGCCATGTGCAAGGAAAGTAAAAGACACCCCAAATGCATTCCTTGAACAAGCAAGACATTTATTTATGTGTTTCATTTTATAGGTCCTTGAATTTTGTGGAGAAGCATTTCATTGCTCTCATGACCATTAGGGTGAGCATCTAAAGGATTAAATTTTTGGCTTTTATCTTTTTCCAGCTACAAGCTTCTGGGCCTTTATCCCCTTCTTCCCATTAAATGAGGTACAAGCCCTTATTGGGTCAAAATGCCCGAAAACCCAAAATATGGGGAAACAAAAGGGAATAAGTATGGAAAATGATAGTATGTGCGAGAATGGTACGATGACCCTTCAAGGAGACTCCTTAGTAGCAACCCTTTTCTCGAGGGTGACCCACTTACTAGGATAACATGTCAACCACCAAGGTGAAATGAGGCAAAAGACATAATTTCCAAGCAAACATTTTCAAAATCAAGAAATGACCCTTTGCAACATGTTAAAATGCTTCAATTATTAAGATGACACTTACCACGACACCAAACTTGTTACCTCATGAAGCAAGACCTGCTGTCCTTTATGGGCCAACCTGGTGTGGTGGACATTGTTGTTGCTAATCAATGGTGATGTGTGGTGAGAGGAGGGACTTTATCTGCTCATTTGGCTCTCGACACTCCATGTCTGCGACCTACAGGCCTTGAGACATCATCTCCTTAGTTACCCCTAGAAATGAGGGGTAACATGCACTAAACGAATAAATGGTCCACATATTCACAATCATTTTTACACATGATAATCATTATACCTTGGAATTTACCCTTTATATCTTTTCGATTCCAGTAATTATAATAAGGCTGAAATACTTTTGTTTTTCCTCACTTATAAAAAAATATATTTCTACCTTATAATTTGTTTCCCTTAATAACTTGAATTGGAACTTAGAGAACTTTTTAATTAACTTTAAACTTTAAAAATACACCTTTTATAACTTTTATAATATATAACACCTCAATTATTCAATTGAAACTCCCTTGTATCCTTTTATTTGATAATCCTTTTTACTTTACACCCTTGAGATGCTTATATTTAAATGACTTTATCGCTTCTTTGCACCTTTATGACCTATTTTTTTTCTCCTTGTTAACTATTTAACGTTCTTTTTGATAACAAAGCTCTAACTTTACTTCATATGCTTTAATATTTCAATTAGTATTTAACACTTTATGTGTAGTATCCCCTTTATTTTGATAAATCCTTGGAATATTTTATCTACTTGATTTGCCTTTTTTTTGTGACAATATTAATTTTTTTAGCCAAATTGAATAAGATGAAGAGGCTCGATAGGTCTTGGTAACTTATAATTTCGAGTTAGTTGATATACCCAATACACCTTGAAGGCGTGACTCTCCATGACAACGGTTCTATAGCAGAGTTGCAACTCACCACGATGGTACGACAAAATCAACTTGCTAGCCACGATTGTTTCTGATTTTTTTTTTAGTTAAAATTCAATGTTGCTATATTAATTTTTATATAGCAATGGTATTGATTTTTCAACAATTTTGATATTTCTTCGAATTTAGTAGTGGAACAATTTATTTCTTTGAATGGGATATCGAAACAGTGAAAGGCCAATGGTAGGTTCTTGGTCAATGACCAGAGGTTATTCAAGATTCGTTTTTCAAATTTAAATTTGCAGTGTTGCACATAATAACCTTCCTTTAGATTTTTCCTTGCAGTGGAATGTTTCTTTTTCAAGATAATTTATGAATTTAAATGGAGAAATGCCCTAATGTGGTTAAAGACCTGCAACAAAAAAATTCTGCTAAACTGGGTGTGGCTAAACACTAATGATTTTGTTTTCAAGGGCAATGGAATTGACCAAAAATCTATGGGCCAAACACTGGGATCAAACTTGCTCTGATACCAAATGTGACAACTAAATCTGACTTACAAATTAAATATCCAAAAAAATTGGAATACAATGTAGAAATCCACGTGGACAACAATATATAATAAAATGTATATGAGAATGATATCTGAGATACAATGAGGAACCCAAATATATATCTTAGTGGAAGTGCCCTTTCATTAAGATTAAGATCCTTTGAGACATGTCCTTTATATATATATATATATATATTTGTTACATAAAACCAAGTATATAAATAATACATTGAAGAAGAATAAGAACAACCTTATGAATCCATCGATAAGAAAGAAATAAGGGAGGTTGAAGATGAAGTTAGAAAACACACTGTTATGATAAGAACAACCAAGTCTTTAATCCCCATCCACATGAAGAGACGGACTTGATAACTTACACCCTTTTTCAAAATTTTGAACCTTATGATACACTCTTTGATAATTTTGAAAGGGAAGAGTTTGTAGAAGAATCCATGGGTTTTCCCTCTTTCCATGAAGAACATGATGACCCTAATATTGGAAACATTGATGATCTTTTCCACATTGGAAGACATGGATGGGATATAAGTTTCTTTTATTTTGAAGGGGATCCCATTTATGATACTGACGGGAGGGTGGAATTGAGATTGATGAGTTTGGACATTATGAAGAACTTAACTTTGATTGCTTTCTTTTCTACATTTGAATGCCTTGGAATAATTTTTTATTCAAACATTTTCTTTGGAGTAATTATATGCTTTCTTTACATGTTTTCATTAGACTTAGAAAAAATCCGATTTCATGCAAAGTAGTGATTTATTGGGGGTAGAATCACATTGTTCTTTGTTTTATGATGCTTTGGATAAGTTTAGATGTGTGTAGATCACAAGTTTGAGTGAGATTTTGGAGTTCTTATACACTCTTATTATAAGAGTGCATTTCCTCGAGTAGGAGCAAGATGCTTCCCCCTCAGGGGTAACTACTTCTTGAGCCAGCTTCCTGGCGGTGTGGTGTTTCAACTTTCATGAGCTCTCTTGCTCATCTCATCTAGACTCAGACTTTCTCTTCTCTTTCTCCTTCAGATACTTGATGATTGGTGCTCATATAACTATTGGTTAGTCTAGAGTGTCATTTGACAATGTTGTTTAAATGAATGTGATACACACATGCAATGCATGGCTTATTGAACACTTAATCTGTATATCTTACAAACTTATGATGATATCGAAATTTTTTCATGTTGTGAAATCTAGATAGTCACTTGGATGGTTTATATGAATGCTAATATTTTATCACTATCAAGCACTTACAGGGCAACTTTATGGTAAATAACATCTCATGATTCCAATGGTTCATATACTAAATTGAGCACTTGTTGTGGAAAATCATCTTTCACTTTATCATTTAAGTTGATCAATAATTTTCGACACTCCAGTGCAAGCTAATAGTTAATGGTAATTCACTTGAAAAACTTGTGTTAGTTTTTTGTTAATTAAGCAAATACTTTGCATACTTCAATTTTCACACCTTAAGGCAAATCTGGTTGTTTGGTTAATAATCCATAATTGATCTAAGTTAATTGAACTCCACACACACATGATTTAGCTAGATTAACCTTAGGGATACCCCCCTAGACTAGGATTTATGTAGTCTGAAGCGTGGGGAAAGGCCATCGAGGTGAAAATGGGTGGCTTTCCTAAGAGTTGCCTCTAGGCTCTCATGTTAAGGTTATGAATTTTCCTTTTAGTGAGAGTTTGAGTGGTACCGAGTATAATAATCCTTAAACCATTCCCTTCCAGTTTTATTCTATCTTTTTTCTAGAGAAATTGTTGCTTTCAACTTTCAACCGCAAGGTCAACTGATCAATTCTGAACATACAAGATTACCTTTGACTAAATTAATAACTTCAAAATTGACCATAGTTGTTATCCCCATGATCACTGTTTCCACACCTTTCAAGATAACAATTGGTTTGAGAAATCTCTGATCTACTAATTTCAAGAAATTCTTGGACCTGAATATTGACATGGGATCCAAAGTTGACCATGACTTGTGGAACCATAAACCTTTCAACCTTTAGGTCGACTTGTGGATCATAATCATCCCAAATTTTTTCTTGTTGAGTCAATTGGAACATGTTTTTGCATGTTCTCTGTTCCGCTTTGCATTTTTTTAAGAATGTTCAATAATTCCAATAGTATGGAGACCGACTCTTCTTCTTTCAAAATATTAAGGAATTCATCGAGGACTACGACCTTCATTTCTTCTTGGTACCTTTTCTATCGATGTTCTTGTTAATTTTCTTCTTTCTCTATATCGTCGAACAACCTGACAACTTCTCTCATAACTTTCCTTTTGAGGGTTTGTGTACCAATTGCCTTTTCATGCATGTTTTATTTGAGGTGTTTTATTCAATTCCACAATGCCCTCTTTCCTTGTTCCTGATATACTAATCACATTTAGTTTTTTGAGTTCAACACCTTATTCTTTGGCATGCTTTGCAGGAGATTAACAATTCTCCTATTATTTATATTTTCTAGCGTAATCTAGCAATCTTGCAATGAGAGGTTTCTAACTCCACATACAATACATTATTTAAGATCAGTCATATCTCTTAATGGGAAGTCTCGATTGATGTGGTCTTCTTTGAAAAAACATGGCAATATTTATTTTCAGGTCCTCCTCGACCACATCCTTCTTGATTTTTGTATCAACCACGTTAGCCTCCTCGGTATCCACCTCGACCTTGATACCCTCCATCACCTCCTCTCCTTGATTGACCTTGGTTCTATTATGTTGCTTATGTATGATAAATGTTTGGTAATTAGGTTTGTTTCGAATGTTGTGTTGGAACTTGGTTTTGTTATGTGTTGGTTCTTCGCATATGGCACATCACTTGGGTTTGGCATTTTTCAAGTTGTGAATATAGTCTTTTGTGGTGTGGCTTATTATAATTTGACATATTTCACAATAATACTTGGTTTGGACTAATATGACATTTGCATCATAGTGATTGCAATAGTCTTTTGTGTGGCCTTCATTCATCCAAAAAGTGCACCACAACTTGCTTCTCTTCAAGTTGAGGACTTGCAACGACTTTTGCATCATTTGTAGTTTCTCTTTGACTTTCTTGTTCGATGAAGGTGTAGTCTAGTCATCACCAGATTTGATATATTGTGCTTTTTTAAGGGCATCTTCACATGACTGCATTTCATGCATTCTTAGTGGTGCCTTGATTCTTTGAAGTAATTGTTAGTCCCTAAAGTTGCACTTGACTGTGAGAGGGCAAGTTAGGGCATCATCAAGTTATTTCAATGGTATTTATGAAGGGTTTTTGAATAGGATTTTTATAAAATGGTTGAAAGTTGTTTCAAGGATTCAATAAAACATATAACTCAATGTAAAATCAAGTAAACATCCCACTGGCTTAGTAAATGGTAGGCACTTTAACAGATTAGATGGTAATGGTAAATAAAGAAAGGAAGGCATGTGAGTCTCTAGTTTGTCAACTCACACACAGATTTCTTATTTCAAAATATTATTATGAAACAAGAACATGCACTTGAAAACAATCTTAATTATGAAAAAAAATGGCAAAATTTTCACTATGCCACTCACAATCAAGAAATCATATGCATTGCAACATAATAAATCTATTCAAGTAAGAAAAGAAACAAATAAAGATATGAAAGAAGATTTGACCATCAACATGCCTTTGTCATTTAATACCAATATGAAATATAGTCTTGTCTTATAGTGGAGTTTTTTACCAAAAAAGGTCCCTGAAGGCCCAACTAATCGACCCCCATACAATCTTTCCACTGTCTTTTTAAAGCACACAGATTACTCCTGTAGATCATATTTTTTAGTTTACAGTTTTACAATAGGATCATGTCAATGACTATTTCCTAGGAGAATAAAGATCATATGAGCACTTCTAATGCCTATATTGTAGTAGGCTCAACAACCAATCCGAATATAGATTAGGAAACTATTTAATAAAACTGGAAAATCCCACAAAAGGAGGCATAACATCTTGATTCATCTGAGATACCAAAAATTCCATTTGAACCAAGCACTAAGAACCAAACTGCTCATCTTTACTTTCTGAGTAATAACATTGAACAATTAAAACTGAGGCAGAATCTCCTTGAATTGTCATGGTATGATGACTGCAGAAGCCCTGGTGTCTCTCTTTTTGAGCTTAGTTGCTAGCACAACATTATGCCAATATAATATTATATTGGATTCTCTTACCTCTTTTAGCAATGCCTTCTGCTCTTTCCTCTTCCTTTTGAAATCTTGTATCTTTTCTCGTTGTTTAACATTCCATTGCTCAACAAAGGATTTTTCTTTCTTCAATTTCTTAATAATACTCTGCAGCTCTTTTACTCTGTCTTCTTCTTTCATTGCTTTCACCTTGAACTATGGAAATTCTTCTATTGGGGCAGGTAAGTTCAGATCTATAGAAGCTTGGGGTTTTCTTAGTTTAATTACATATTTTGAAGATAGCCCAGAACTAAGGTCCTCTTCTTCAGTGCTGTCAGAGTCTCTGGTTTCTGGAAGATCTTGCAGCTGGTCTAGTTTTGGAAAAAAATCATTTCTCTCATCATTAACTGCATCTGTGCCTTTAAATGTAGATTTAGATACTGAAGATGACTTTATAGTTTCCCTGGTCATAGGTCTTCTGGAGTACTGTGTAATATTCTTTCCCTTTTCTCATTTATTCTTCTGTTACTTAGATTCATTCTCTATCATGTGTAAAGAAGATGCCAATGCCTGTTTTTTGATCTCCTTCTTAGAATCCTCTGAATTGTCTTCTATGATTACGAGGTTCTCCTTCTTGATGGAAGGATGAAACATGGATTTTGAATTCAGTCTGAATTTATTGGCAACTCTGGTAGAATTTCTTCTAGGAAATTTACGTGCAGGTGTTTTCTTCTTACTCTGTTTTTTACCTTTTGTAGTCTTCTTGCCTGTAGGTTCTTGCTTCTATTTAGCTAGACTTTGAATTGGACTTGTGATGTAATCTTCATGTTCATCAAATTCCCTTTCTACATCTGGATCAAAATGGATGTCAGCTTCTTTGTCCATTTTAAGCTTCTTACCTTGACTGGTAGTGCCTTTCTCATTAATTTTATCCATAGGAAAATCACCAATAGCTTGCTGGGTTTGTAATTTTCTCTTGCCAGCATGAGTTACCCTAGTTGCAGGAGAATTTTCTGTCATCAAAACCTCAGTGGCTTGAGAAGTCTGTTTCTCTTTTACATGTTTCTTCTCCTTGACAATTTTAGACTTAGTTCATGTAGATTAGGTTTTAATGACTAGATTAACCGATCCCAAGACCTTTGAACTTCATTTAAGGAAAAGACTACCAACGTTCTGATCAACCCTTGATGAAAAAGACTATTTTTTGCTATTGCAGGGTGTGATTGAATCCTCTTAGACATCTTGGATAAAATTTTTAATAAGAAATAAGGTAGGTTAAGAGGGTAATCACCATTTACATGGATTAACAGTCTAATGTGATAGAGATGGACCAAAGAAAATCTACTTTCACATGTAATGTACCTGTGGATAATCAACAAAGCATTGTGCCATTCTTTCCTCACCCAACTGTGTGGGATACCTTGGATCCAATTGGGGTTTTGATTTTCTAGAATTAAAAACTAATTTACAAACTCCATGAATACATTTTCTTTCTTCCACAATCTTTCTCCATATATTGGTAACCTGCAAGCTTTAGCTATGGAATGCTCTGTCACACGCATCAGAATTTTACCAACTACAGATTCGAAACCATCGAAGTTTTGTGTAAATGTCATAGAGATATGTTCGTCATGACCCTGGAACGTTGAGAACAAGTCGAACCAACCAACATCCTGGAACTTCTGGGCCATCTGAGGAAATGCTTCGAGCAATT
>JASDQU010101925.1:342926-353005 GCA_032191745.1 Picea mariana
GGCCGAAGCCACCCTCCGAGCACCTTAACCTTGACAGAGAATCACTCCGGAAGCAAACCCTATGCTAGATAGCCAAACAAAGGGTAGCGCACCTTTCCCCAAGGATAGCGCACCAACAAGAGCTAATCAGATAGTCCAAACCCTAGCCAAGAGATAGTCCAAGCCAAAACGTAAATGCTAGCTGCAACAACTGCACCGACAACTCTCCTCCAAACCTGTGTACAAATTGGGCAACTGTAGTGCGCACAAAGGAGCTCTGCAGTTCTGAGAATGCCTGCCAGAATGAAGACTGGCCTCCTGTATTTATAGTAATTCTAGCTAACTGCCTGGGCCGACTTCTCATTCTGGGTATCTGTCTGTTCAGTATATTATTATTTCTTTTGGCCGACTTCTTCTCTTGGAGGCTAATAACCTAATAAAAATTATATTCTTGAGCCGACAAGTCTTCTAGGGTTATTAGCCAACTCATTAGGGTTTCTCTTGATTCCCGGAGTATTCTATTCTCGTCAGGTTTACACGTGGAGGTAAATACCTCCCACAGCTACCATAATATCAACACTAGGGAAGTTCTAATGGATCAATGGTTGAGATTTCTTCCAATTTTGAGATTGACGATGCAGATTGAAGGACGATTATAACAATAAAACAATTGATTTTCCATGAAATTTTATGATTTTTGAAGGCCATAAATTTGCAGAGTGATTTTGAGGGCCTAAACAACATTTTTAGGCAGTGAAAAACACGAGAACAAGGTGTACAAAGGTAATACCTACTTGTGCATCTTAAGTAAAAGAACTCAAAGGGAGATTTCCTACGAGCTATTTCGAATGAAAAATGAAGCTTGTATGAGAAAGTTACAATTGGAACTATAGAGGGTATATTTTCAACACCAATTTACTTCTGGAGAGCATAAATCCTTGCTTAGAGGTGTGTTTGGGGCACAAGAGTAGTCTATGGAA
Source organism: Picea mariana (assembly GCA_032191745.1). Lineage (NCBI taxonomy): Eukaryota > Viridiplantae > Streptophyta > Pinopsida > Pinales > Pinaceae > Picea > Picea mariana. Next base: position 343,886 of record JASDQU010101925.1, read on the forward strand.
ATATTATGAACCATAGAAGACAACCGTGGAACTAGATTTGGAATCTGGCGATGTAAAAATGTGCAGGAAGATAAAGAAGACACTTGTAGTATACAAGGATAAAATGACGAAACAATTTAAATTTCACGAGACCATAAGTTTAAGCTCGGAGCTCATATTTGAGAAAATGAGTAGTCGCTGGAAAGGATTTGAGGAGGAGAAGCCATATATTAACCTAGAATTTCGATTACTTCATTTTTGTTCTTCATAATTTGAAATGAAGAATTACCTGTAATCTAATTAATAAATATTTTTCAATGTGCCTAATTCTAATAACAATTGTTGCAGGCACATTCTTGTAGCATTAGAGGTACAAAAATCATATTGTAATTCCTATATGAGAACTAGAGATATGAATGATACACAAGGGTCTTACAACCATGAGGAGAAGATTGGAGGTCTGCATGTCAACATGGGAAATGATGAGAGAGTATAATGAGAGAAGAGACAACAATAAGCCTGTAATTATGAGAAATCTGTAAAGAGAAGTGCAAAGTTTTAGGGACGATGATGAAAAAATAATGAAATCTCAGGAGAAGATACTACAAAACATGAATATGCTACATAAGAAAGTCAACAAATATTCTGGCACAAGACAAGAAGTTAGTGCAATTCAAATAGAAACATCAAGATCTCATGGTAAGAGGGTTGATCATGGAAGATCTAGACAATCAAGGAGTATTAGCAGGCATCAAAATCATCATTCCCTAGGGCACTCGACTAGATAAAAATATCCACGTTCAAGGTCCAAGAGCAGCCCAAGTATTTCTCTTGTCAGGCATAAGAGGATGAGACATGGATCAAATATCTTGCAAGGGGAGAAAATCAAACCACCACCATTTGTTGGAGAGAACAAGAAAGGAGAAGATGTAAAAGCATGATTGTTGGGAATGATGAAATATTTCCAGTTGCATGATTACTCATCAAATGTACAAGTTAGAATTGCAACCTACCATCTTCAAAGAAATACATCTATGTGGTGGGACCGACTTAATCAGGTTAAACACCTTGATGAGAAGATAATTTCTTGGAAGTAGTTCAAGAAATATTTCCAGTAGCAGTGTTTTTCATAACAATATTATGACAAGAAAATGCATGAGTTCTTTGAACTCAAACTTAGGAACATGACCATGGATGAATATGAGAGGAAATACTTGGAACTTCTCAAGTATGTGAGCTTAATTAGAGAAGAGAAGGTCAAAATTCAAAGGTTTCTGAGTGTACTGCCATCATTCTACAAGGATAAAGTTCAATTTGATGAGCCCGCGAATTTAGAAGAAGCCATAAGAAAGTTTAAATATTTTTACGAGTAGAACAGAGGAAGGACAACTTTCCAAAAGACCCGGAATGATAAGAAGAAAGACAAGATGGATCAAAGGAAGAAAGGATTCAAGCCACCTTTCATTAGAAAGAGTTCTCAAGCACATAAACAAGGACATTCATCTCAAGGTGATCATAAATTGACACATTCCTTGGGAAAGAGGCCAAGACAACAACCCATAAAGTGTTGGGGATGTGAAAGAGATCACATGTATAAAGATTGCCCTCACCGAGGAGATAAGATGAGGACTGTGCATAACATCAAGCATGAGGAGACATTAACAGATGTGGGCATAAGCATGCCAAGGATCTATGCAGCCTTGGACAATAGACATGCATACTAACAATCCCACATGATTGAAGTCAAAGGTAAGATTGATAATTAGGCCATAACTATTTTGATTGATTCTGGAGCTAGTCATAGCTATATAGATCCAAATCTAGTTGAAATATTTAAATTCAAGAAATGTGAGCATGAAAAGTATTGGTTAGTTCCGTTAGCTACCCGAACCAAGAGATGAATCAATGAGCTTGTTAACAGTTGCTCGGTAAACATGAATGGAATCAACACTAAGGAGAATTTGAACATCACACCACTTGGGTCTTATCATTGCTTGAATGATATGGATTGGCTAGAAAAACATCGTGCTATTTTAGATTTCTATAATAAGGATTTCACATGTCTTTATGAGGAAGAGAATTCAAGGACAATGCAATATATTCCAAGGCCTATATTTGTCTGAGAGATTTCAAAATTGTAATTGAAAAGGAGTTTCAAAAAAGGGTGTTAGATATATGCATACCATATGGAAGAGCCAATGAAGAATAAAGAGCCAAGGCTTGAAGATTATCTATTCTTGAAAGAATATGGGGATGTATTTGGGGAGTTTCTAGGATTGTCACCAAAGAGGGATATAGATTTCTCTATTGATTTAATGCCTAGAGCTTCCCTAGTGTCCAAAACTCCCTACAGAATGAGCACGCCAGAGCTAAAAGAATTGCAAATGTAGTTGGAAGAGTTGTTGAAGAAGGGGTACATATGCCCAAGTGTTTCTCCTTGGGGTTCCCCGGTTCTTTTTGTCACGCTGAGGTTGTGTATTGATTTCAGACAACTAAACAAGGTTATAGTCAAGAACAAATATTCTTTTCCAAGGATTGATGATATTTTTAATTAGCTGAAGGGAGCAAATATATTCTCCAAGATTGACTTGAGATCAGACTATCATCAAGTGAGAATCAAAGAAGAAGATACTAGAAAAACCACCTTTTGGAAAATGTATGGACACTATGAATTTGTAGTGGTCTCCTTTGGGTTGACAAATGCACTCGCTACATTTATGTGTCTGATCAATGGGGTGTTCAAAGATTTTCTGGACAAGTTTGTCATTGTATTATTGGATGATATTCTCATATATTCCAAGACGGAGGAAGAGCATGAGCAACATTTGAGGATAACACTATAAGTGTTGAGAGAGCACCAATTGTATGTCAAGTTGAGTAAATGCATTTTTTTATAAAAAACAAATCCATTATTTGGGTCACATTGTTTCCGAAGATGGCATAGCGGTGGATCTGGAAAAGATTGAAGCAATCAAAAGTTGTCTAGCACCAACAAACATTTTAGAGGTTAGATCATTTATGGGTTTAGCTGGTTATTACAAGAGATTTATTACCAGATTATCCAAGATTTCACACCCAATAACATCTTTGCAAAATAAAGCAGTAAAGTTTGAATGGAGTGCTACGTGTGAAGAAAATTTCCAGCACTTAAAATGATTTGCTAACTAGTGCACTTATTTTAAAAGTTGCAGATCCAGATGAGGATTTTGTTGTGTGCAAAGATGCATGCAAAGAAGGGCTTGATGGAGTCCTTACACAAAACACACGTGTAATTTGTTATGAGTCTAGGAAATTGAAAGAGCATGGAATAAATTATGCCACACATGACTTATAGTTGACATCCATAGTACATGCTTTAAGAATGTGGAGGCATTACCTTATGGACATAAAATTTGAATTGAGGATAGACCATAGTGGTATGAAATATTTGTTTGAACAACCAAAACTAAATTGACAGACAAACTAGATGGCTAGAATTTATTATTTAATACAACTTTGACATGAAGCACATAAAGGGAAAAGAGAACAAGGTGGTTGATGCACTCAATAGAAGGGTGCATAAAATGCATGCTACAACCATTAGTATGTACATGCCATATTTAAAAGAAATAATTATAGAGGTTGTATCAATAGACAAACATTATGTGCAAGTTAAAGAAAACCTACAACAAAATAATGTAAAACAAAAATATAAGGATTACAGGCTAGAAGAGGAAGGAATTTTCTTATTCTAGAATAGTGTTTATGTTCCCAATTCTCAGGAATTGAGAAATTCAATTTTAAAGGAGATGCACAATGTGCCATACACTGGACATCCAGAATACCAAAAAACTATCGACAAGTCACAAAATTACCATCTTTTGACATCTTCTTTTCCTTATTTTTAATCCCTTTCCGTTTACCCATAATCTTATATTAACCCATTTTTATGCTCATATGCATGATGTAGGCTCGAAGTATTTTTCCATTACATTTCTTAGTATTTCATTGATTTATGATTAATATTAGGGAGAGTTAGTGTATTATGTATTTACTTTTGAAATAATGGCTCATATGTGAACAAGTTGTTATACGAATGGGTCCACGAACTACAGTGTTGAAAAAAATTCGAATAGAGCATTTGTAGATCCATGTGTTGAAGATTTAACATGCCATGGAGGAGGGAATCGATAACCACAGACCATGTAGCCACTTGGGGAAGACAACAAAACATATATTTCATGGTTTTAATTATTGGAAGATATATTTCTATGTGCCCATGTGTGCATATCCATTTTTATTATAGATTTAAATATATCCTATGTATATATCATGGATCTCGGGAGCCTAACACCATTATTAACTATTTTAAACATAGTTTGAGCAAATTATTGTAACCAACATGACTTATTTCGAATTTGATAAGTAGTGACACTCCAAAATATGTGGAGAGTTAGCATGAATCTTGGAACTAATTATGAATTGTTGTAATCACTTGAGAATATTATATTCTCAAGTGGATCTATATTTAGATATTTTTTAAACCACTTGAGGATATTCTCAAGTGGATCTATATTTCTATGTTTGTTGTAACCATTTGAGCATATCTTATTCTTAAGTGTATCTATATTTATATATTTGTTGTAACTATTTGAGAATATCTTATCCTCAAGTGGATCTATATTTAGATATTTGTTTCAAGTAAGTTTATGTATAAAAAAGAGTGTCATCTCAATCCAAAGGAGAGGACTCTTGGAGCATATGTCCAAATTATGATGGGGTGAATAAAACATCTTGATAATTTCTTCCATATGGATTGTAAGTTTATAGTTTCATTGTGTTTTATGATTTGATATAGTTTATGATGTTGTAGCTTAGTTCACTATCTTGTTCCTGGGATAATTGAGCTCACTCCAAATGGATCATGAAAGTCCTTTCCTTTATACAAGTATGGTGTGTTTTATGTTTGCATTTGATTTGATTTCTCTTTTAATATTCATTCATTGGATTCTCTATATACCAAACAGAGCATTGTTGTAGAAAAGTTCAATTTGAATACAACTTGATTTACAACCATGGTTGATATAGAATAAGAAATATTTAATGATGGATGAAGTGTGGTGTGTTTCCTTTTCGTAATTTCATTTCAATTTATAGATTAATGATGTGATTTCCTTTTCTTAGAATCATATGAGATAAACTAATCCAAGTTAAGAATTTGTAGCTTACACATATGGTGCATGACATCTCACATGTTTACAAACTCTGGATTGATGATTAAATGAAACAAGATTTAGACCTTCAAAGGTGGTATATGCTAGACAACCAAAATAGGATAAACATTAGATGCATATTTTATTAATCATATGATACACATATATATACATGATGTGAACTTTGGATTCATATTCCAAGGTCTCTTGGACTCTCGACGATTGTTACACTAACTTGACTCTTAATATTCTGTCAAGTTGGTAGCCCTAATGAATTACGTTTCCAACATTCTCCCTTTAATCCGAAGGGGTATATGTGAGTCCAAGGTGAGAGATGATATCTAAAAGTGGGCAACTGAAATCTGGATGTGTGCCGCTGCTGATGGATGAATGTGCTCTTTGAATCTGGTGGTTTTGGGATGAACACAAACCGAATGATGATGGTGGTTTAAGGAAGACCACAAACCAATATGGTGGTTTAATAATGACCACAAAATCTGGAACCCTAATCTAAGCTCAATGGTTCCTGGAACATTTCCTAAGTTAGCTAGAAGCTAAAGCTAATGTCTTCTTCTAATTGGAAGTTATCTTGAATGCTGGTTTAAAGATGACCATAAACTGTGATGTAGAAGAAGTTGAAAGTCTTCTACCAAGTGGAGTTTTAAGGGAAACCACAAACCATTTTCTAGCAGAAGTTGTAAGTTTTCTACTAAGTGGTGGCTTAAGGAGAACCACAAACCAATCACGCTCGCTTGTCACACTCTCTTGTTGCTTCTCGAATGATAGGACTTCGAAACTTGAAGCCTGATTGTCAATCGTTGATGTTGTTCCCCCCTGTCAGGGACAAGGTGAGAAGATGCAAATCAGTTCACTGCAAGATGCATCAATACTTGAGAGTGAATTCTTCAGTATGAATGACATGTTTTCTTGGCTATTGATGACCATCACCAAGAAGGGATCCACCCATAGTGGTTATTTATTCTTGCAGTTGTCTTGCATTTGAAACACCTATCTTAAGGATGATTGTGTTGTCCACACTGCTCGCAAGGATGAATATCGGATCACTGATCTTCCACGTGGCCAAATCATTGACAATGTTGGCAAATTCAAAGCTGCTTGTAATTACTCTGATTCTTCTTAGTAGTATGATTACACTATGGTCGTAACTATAATCACGAGTTTGGTTACTATGAGCTTCATTACTTCTTAGTATACGTGTAAGCTTATTCAAGCTACTAGTTATGCTTACTCCTTGTTAGTTATGCTTGTTTAGTATAATACCATATTGGTTCCAACATTCTAGTTCATTAACATGATATCAGAACTATTCCCATTATATTGGTAACATATGAGATTCAAGTACTTGTATAACCCTATGTGATTGGCTCTATTCCTATGATATATATATCAGAAGCAAGAGGTTAGCTTGTTACGAACCATGTACACGTGTAATGACTCTAATATAAGGAGATCATGTTCTATACATTATATATGCTGTTTCCCTAATATAACAAAATAATATATCCTATTCCTAATATGTGTCATGTTAATGTTCCTCTATTCCTATCAGATTTTTTTCTTGAACTGGAGCATATTAATGTGAAATTTCTTGCAACAGTCCAGTACTCTAAAACTGGATCAGTTTGGTATAATACAGATTATGAAAGGTGACATCCTTTTCATATCCGATATCAGTTCTGTGCTTGTTATTTTTGATTTCTTCCCAAGGTCTAATGATTGGATTGGAAAGATGAAACTGATCTTTCTCTCTACTTGAATCTAAAGCTATCTCCCTAAGTGGCTCTTGTGTTGGATGTTGGTCTGAATCATCTTCATCATCTTTGAAAATAGGGTTATGAACAAGGATTGGTTCAGAAGGTTGTCGAAGATTCTTTATCTCAAGTGTGTCATGAAGAATTCAATTCTGAGTTTGAAGTAGTGATGTTTTTGCTTGTGAAACTTGCAAGAACGCGTTACAACAAAATGAAAAGTGGTTTTGTCAATGGTGACTGTATTGTCCACAAAATAGAGGATTAGAGTAATTAGTAACTATACAAATTCTTCAACTTGATCCATTTAAAGACATATTTAGATGTCAGAGGTTTTTTGCAGCTCCACCTTGACTTTACAATGCAAACTCAACCATGAAGACAACAAATGAAGGGGGTTGGCTTCCACCGAAAATGCATCTGTTTACAAGAAATTTCAACTTGATTTCAAAAAATGCACAAGTAAACTTACAAAGGAGTTTATTGCAATTTTAGGGAGTTGATGTCGTCCTGTGAGTTTGCTTCATCGTAGCATGATTTTAATCTAGATTTGATGGTGTATAGTTCTTCTTATCGCTCTACCAAAGTGGATTTCATTGTTGTTGGATTGGACAAGAAGACAAAGAAATAAGAGGAAATACTATTAATAAAATAAGACAAGAAATAATAGCATGCATGCAAAAAAATGTCTGATTTAGAAGAAACCAGAATTATAGTGTTGGATTCAAAGTTTGATGATGACCAAGTCTCTCCTATTATTGATACTTTCCTACCAAATTCACCAGAACAACTGCAGTACTAGGTTGCACTAAACTCCATTGAATCAATACCCAACAAATGAACTATTTACACATGTATGAGCACCTCAAAATTGCAATGTTTCAATCATTTCAATGTCAAAACCCTAGGTACTTGTGATAAACTATTGGTAGGTTTCGACCAAAGAATTATAAGGTTATCAATGGAACTAATTCGACTTCCATTACATCTCGAAATTATCAACATTCCTTGTATGGTGAATGGAACTCTATGGCTGAATGGAGGCACCAAATAAAAGCTCAACGAGAGGCTTTACATTCTTCGCTATGTTGTTCTCATGATCACCACAACAAGATGGATTGAGCCTCTGTTGTGAGATAAGTAGCAATGGAAACCTCGATGAGAAGAAAACCTCATGTGCGAGAGGTTGCTTTGGTTCATCCAACAATTATCTTAGTGAATTAGGGTTTCTAAGATATCATTACTCTGGAGGTGGCTCCTCATGTCTGGTGAATTCATCTCCCAATAAGAGAGCCAACGATCGAAATCGTTGCCACAATGGTGCAGGGAGTAAAATGTATCTCGTTTTTTTGTCCAACTAACTGATGCACTTACCAAAATACATTGGACTATTGAAAAAGATGCAACGGAAAGAGGACTCAAATTTTCCATATATCCGTCCACTCTACAAAAATAGATCTACGAATTTTATTTTTCCAGCCTGCAAAGAAATATCATGCTTGTTTCTAGAGGAGTCCCTTCACATTTTTATCTTCAAAACCCTTTACATGCCTTAGGAATGGATTAATTTTGAGTATAATTTTTCATGGTTGCGGACACGACAAAAATGGAAAATTCCAAGGGAGATCGACGATGGACTACAATTGAAAGCATGAGTGTCGATTCTGTTGCAGATACTTCACCATCTCTCAGGCACTGGGTGGAAATCAAAATGCTCATAGGAAGGAATGAAAATAGGTCAAGCGACCACAAATTCAAGCCAACAGAAGCATTACTGTGTCCATTGCTAATGCGTTTTCCAATAGAACCCAAAACATACTGTTATCGCACAAGTTGTAGGTTGGGAAAATCCTGACCCAACCACCAAAATGACAACAAATTAGAGAGCACCTACCCACTATAACCTTAGGCAGGTGCTCCCGTCACTTTAGAGATGATAGAATCACCTCAAGGGGGGAATCCCGATGACCCTAGGGGGAAATGAATGGAAAGTGAGATGTATGAATAGAATCCCTTATAGGTCAAGTTACTATATGGAATAAGGATTGAGAATGAGTCTCGAGAGAGGTTTAAGGTTTCCAAGTCCTTGGGTACCTGCTAAGAGTGTTTGTACCTACCCGAGACACAAGAAAAACCAATTGTTTGTAGTATATGTTAGGTGGACAAGCAAGTTAAGCTTG
>JASDQU010101925.1:353383-366747 GCA_032191745.1 Picea mariana
ATAATGAGTAAGTGAAATAAGTTAAATGATTTTGTTGTAGCCCTAATGGATGTAGCATGAAGTTTATAACATCAATAAGATATCCTTGATCAATCAAAACACTCTTGTGGCCTTAGCAAGCTTGGAGCACATATAATAGATTCCAATTTATACAATCTCAAAATCTCGTGTTTTCACATATACCAATGCAATGATTTTATTTCTCCAATGCAAAAAATATTAGTGCCTTTAACTATTGGGCTATGGAGTCTCAAAATTAAAGAGCTAGGTGAGCTACTTCCTTGGGGGTGTAAGCCTTTTTACTCCCCAAGGAAAACTAAGCTAGCTAGGAAAAACCCTAGGAGGGTGTAAACCCTTTTACTCCTCCTAATATTTCCTTACGCAACAAAGCATTTCAATACATTTACAATGGACTTAGTGGGGTTGTATGCACCTATAATCCCAAAAATATTAAGCAAATTAAACTTGAAACCAATAAAAGAAGCAATAGCAACAAAGATTCCTTACCTAGTCCAAGCATTAACAAGATAAACCTCTTTTTAACCAAGCAAATCCACCATAAAACAAGAAACAATCCTCCACTATATATAACGCATCATCCATCCATCCAATATCAAAAGTAAAACCATTACAAGAGAGTAACAACCAAGAGACAATGATAAATTCCCAAATAGGGCGCAAATTTCATCCAAGTATCCTCTCACAAGAGGGAGAGTTATATGTTATGAAATGAGATTCACATGATCTCTATTTATACAAAAAACTTAAAACATAATTTGTCCACTTACCAAGGGTAAAACATAAGATAAGGGGGTCAACAACCCTTATCTTACCCCTTGCATCAAAATAATATTAAACAATTGATCTTAAAATTCACTTTTGCACAAAAGAAAACCCTAAAGTAAGATGACGTCACCCCTTTAGCGGACGTTTTGGCACTTGAGCAAGTCATTGGAGAGGAAGATGGAGGTCGTTGGGACTCCTTGAGCCTCCTCATCATGTGCTAGGGTCAATCCATGTCTCCTTCAATGAAAATATGCCAAGTGTCAATGTGCAACTCCATCACCACCAAACCCTAGCCCCTTCATGACGTCAACCTTCAAGGAGGTGACATTTTGCCTCTCCTAGGAAAGTTGTTTGGGTGGTAGAGGCTAGGTTAGGCCTGTCATGATGTCTTCCAGGCCTCCAAAGGAACGTCTCTGTCATCCAGCATGCAGGCCCTAGGCATCTATCCTATGGGCTTCTTTCCCCATGGAATCTCAAGCTAGGCTTGTTCTCCCAAAACTGACAACCAAGAAAGGTCCTGCAAAAAAAAAGGGTACACCGTCCAAAGATCCCAAGTCAAAGATATCATGAAAAGTGTAAACCACATCTAATAAGCAAGGAACCTATACATGTGCATCAAAACTACCTCATCAAATTAAACAAATGCTCAAAACCCTATACAATTGACCAAGTTTAAGTATGGGAGGGGTGTCACAGGAGTCCTATTGGGTATACCAATGCCCTCAAGTAGGGGATGTGATGAAAACCCCCTTCCCTCTAAGGGTTTCTCGACCTCTCGGTCTTGGATCGTTCGAGATATTGAATCAGAGTGACTCTTCGGGTCCTTGCAGTTACCCAAAACCACTATACATACACATGCCCCTTTCTCCCAAGTGACCACGGATACGACCGTGGGTCTGTCTCTTCGCGATTTGGACTATAGAGATATCCCGAAATATTCTTTCGGTTCTTCCTGAAACGATCTTCTCCAAATCTCTGGACTTCCGCCACGCGTCTCCTTAGATTTGTCGGCCCCACTATAGTTTGGGTTTCGCGACCTCTCGAAAATCTAGGTCTTTCTCCCACGAATTTCTGGACTTTCGACTCCTAGATTCCTTAATCCACTGCCACGTGCTCACCCCGCAATCAATGAATGAGATCCAATTGCGAGTTCAGACTTCACAATTCTGTGCTTACAATCCTTCCAGATTTCTCGAACCACGAAGTGCCGAAGCGCCCTACGGTCAACTTCCCTGCAGTTCTCCTGGATTTGACGGTCTGAAATCGTTCTTCTTCCTCCGGGACGTATGACGTTTATGGAAACTTCATGGACTTCTTTCCTTGAATATTTTCCGCCACTCCCCCTTCCTGAGCTTTTCTTCCTTGATTTTCTCTTGTTCCTCTGAACACTTTCTTCGACACTTAGTGGAAATCTTGACCTGTCAACACCTTGCAACGGGTTCTCTTCCACTCTCAACTTCTCTGTGGGTGATTTTTCACTCCTTGCGATTGATCTCCACAACTCGTCTCTTCTGTGACTAAAATTGCTCTATTCCTCCTTGAGCTTTCGAGTTCGAAAACTCTGTCGCGCACTCCTTTCAGACGTCGATGCACTCCTTGCATACATAAGTTTCATGCCACCTCTCCTGAGCTTACGAGTCAAAACAAAGTTGGTGACACACTCCTTGCGGACACTATGCACTCCTTACACTCGCTCAATGGAGAGAAACAATTGAAACTTATTCACTCTTCACAGTGACTCATACATTCAACCCTGTAAATGTATTCATGGATACAAGAACAAGAAATAACATAGAATTGGAAACAACCAAAAAAAGTCTACCATTCACTCATTCAGATAGACACAATAATAACACACATTGGGGCAATAATCCTCTGCTATATTCATTCAACTGAACTTTGCATACATTCATACACTACTTCTCTGTATCTCCTAGCTCTTGACAACAATGGAAATCTACACATTAGATTCAACAACCTCTTCTTAGCAACGATACAAAGCTTTATACAAAGGGACTCTTCGAGTCTTTCCCTCCAACTACTCTATGCTATCCTATCAGAAATAAAGGCTTTAAACTACTTAACATTTATTACAATAAATATTGAGTCAGACAGATAAGAGCGGACACTCCAAATCTGTGCTGCGATCCTTCTCATTAAAGCAAAATACATCCCCCCATCGATCTTACGTGATGGCTCAGCCTATGATCATTAAAATGTTTCATAAATCGAAATCTTTGTCAGATATTGCATTAATACAGTAACTTTGGAATTCAAAAAATTTCAAAATACGCGCTAGTGCGTCCAACTATCCTCCACACGTGCTTTACTGGTAATGCTCCTGCATCAGGATGCTTCCAAGGATACTTTAGTTTCAAGGTTATGTAGTGGATGATGAGGTGGAAGGGGTTTAGATTTCATAGGTCAATGATATTCATGACATACAAGGGCTTGTATTATCTCATTAATGGGTGCCTTTGTAGAGGGTTTGTGATGTACTTTTTCCAAGCCCATCTTCTTTCCATTCTTTATTTAATTCATGCTTTAAGGAACGAGTTGAAGGCCATTGTCCTGGTGTGGTGTCCAGATAATGATAGTTTCACTCACAAATACCTTGCGGAAATGAGAACGTTGGCTCGTGATGAGACCCCCTTTCTCTCAGTTTTGTATTTGAGAGCCACTGCCCTGGCTTGGTGACCAGATGATGGTAATGTCATAACGCTAAATGCCCATGGTCATGATAGGTTGACTCATGATGAGACCTCCCATCCTCCAACTAACCCCTTAAGCATTCATCATCATTTATTTTTCTAGGTCCCCTTTTTCTTACAGAGAAGCATTTCATTTCTTTCTCGAAGATACCTGGGCGAACCATCTAGAATGTCTAATATATTTAAGCTTTTATATTTTTAACCAACAACAATCCCTCTGGGCCTTCAACCCCTTCTTCCCATGAAATGAGGTACATGCCCTTCTTGGGTAACTAAATTCAAAGGGCCTAGAAGAGGACAAATGATGGGAGTGTAATGAGAGGAAAGTGGTAAGTATGGTTGGGAATGATACGATAACCCCTCAAGGAACCCCCAGTCACAAACCTTCCCCAAAGGTTGGCCACTTACTAGGAAATCTATGACACTCATCGAGGTGAAACATGGTCAAAAGAATAATGCCCAAGTAGGTGCTCTATAATCAAAAGTAGCTGAAATAAAATATGCTTAAATGCCTTAAATATTAGGGTGATTACTTGCCACAATACCTGGCTTGTACCTCATGGAGAAAGACCCACCTACCTTCCATAAGCTAGCTGGTGTGGTGGATGCACTGACAATGGATCAAAATGTGGTGATAGAGCGGGCTTACGTATGTGCCAGTGGACACTGCTAGTCATGTGGTCTCTTGACACTCCATATATGCAACCCGAGGGCCTCAAGACATGATCTCATTAGTTATCCAAAAAAATGGGGATAACATATACTATCTTTTGCACTAGTGGCATCTCCCATAAACGATTCTAGCAATATTCGAACGGGTGTGAAAGCTGTGATATCGATAGACACATACGTCCATTTGGCGCCAACAATACAATTTCAATGAGAAAACCCTAACATTAAATACAATACACCATTCTTGAATGCTCGTGAGGACTTGGCTTGTTGGGTTGTTATATTCTTTGCAGTGAAATTCGAGGTGAATTGACTGACGATCGAAGTCGAGGTGGATCGACAAAAAGTCGAAGGTCGAGGTTATTCGACAGGGTAAATTCAAAGTTGAAGGTTGAGGTAGTTCGACATGGTAAAGGAATCAACAACAACTAGGAGAGGTCAATCGACAAGAGGTCGACAGGCGGGCGTGTGGTGACCGATTGAAGACCGAATGAAGTCTGACTGGTAGTCGATTGGTAATCCAACTTGAAGTTGACTGTAAGAAAATCTCGAGATTCGTGGGATTTGTAGCTAATTATCTGCATGGATCTGTAACCATTTTTGGGTGCCATTTATTTAGGGTTTTGCCTACTGTAAAGCCTATAAAGAGGCGTGTTTTAATGCTATAAAGACTAATTGTAAGATAACTTATATTTAGATAAATATTTAGATGTACGTTGTTTGTCATGCAAGTGTAAGCCAGATTGACCACATGGTTGTTCTTACGTAAGCAATAGGGTATGATGTCGATTGTGTCTTAGGTATGGACCAAGATTAGACATGTAACCTTTTATTCAGATTGAATAAGACAACAAGAGAGAAGAATATTGGAATATTGGTTGTTGTCATTGATGTCAACCCTAGTCATTGGTTTTGGACCACAAGATTGATGAAGGTATTTGGACATGAAGGACAATGCACATGTAGACACAACACCCATGTATGGATAATATAAATCATGTTGTTTTCAGTGGTAGGTGGTACGTCACGTGGATCCTCATGGTTGAGGAGAAATGAATTTCTGAAGATGACAAAGTGAATTGAAGAAGGAAGTACAGGTCAACCCTGAAGATAATTAAAGAAAAGAATTACAAAATAAGAAAGTGTCAGGTTGGCCCTAATGTTAAAAGGAAGTGACATAAAGGGTATAAATACATATAATTATACACACAAGTCGAATTTTGGAGGAAATATGAAGTAAAGAAGGCCGAATTTCTAGGGAGGATGAAGTCTTTTGGTGATGTGTTCTAAGGTATGTTATTTACAGGTCATCTTACCATTTCCGCTATAAATTTTTTTCTAGAATGATTCAGATGGTGAAATTGATATGGTATTGAGAAGACATATCTAGGTACCGATGGTAAAAATTTCAGCTCTTCATTCATTACAATTTTGAAGATACACTCTGTGGAAGATAGGGTTTTTGATTAGTCCCAAAGTTAGTCATAAACATGTGTTCTGGGTAAAACAGTCATAACTTCTTCATAGAGAATCCAAATGAAGTGAGAAAAATTTCATTGGAAAGAGTATGAGCTTTAGTTTCTTATGTGCGAGTTTCAGAATCTGATGTGAAATATTGAGTGCGGGGCATTCTGTACAAGTTCGCTCTCCTGAATAAACCAGAATTGAATAAGGTCTACCATTCTCTCTATAACTTCTTTTTGGGGAGGATTCAAGGAGTGAAACTTGGAGGAGTTTCAGATAATACATTGATGGTTGGTTGATGGTGATGATTTAATGTAAAGTTTTAGTATCTCTCATATATTCTTGGGTGGAAGGAAGGGGAAAGGATGGAGAGGTCAAAACTCTCTTGATATTGGAGGATTGTATCTTCCTCTTGGAGGCTTATCCCTCTCTTTATATTTGGAAGCTATAGCTACCTTTGGAAGTCATTACTTCCATTGAACAATAACTATTGATTATTTCTCATATATTGTGCATGGTGTATTGTGGTGTATTGGTGCAACTCTTATACTATTGTTCATTTCTCATTGAGTATAATTGAATGGTTTAAGTATAAGTTGATTTTTTAAAAAAAATTGTACCTGATACTGATTCACCCCCCTCTCAGTATCAACAATTGGTATCAGAGCAGGTTGCCTTTACAACAGTTTAACCACTGGAAGGAAAATCCTGAGCAGAGATGGATGACCATGAGCACATTTCAAATGGGATTCAAAGATTTTATGGAAGAAATTATGCATAATACAGTGATAGAGTGAAAACTTACCTAACATCTTTGGGAGTAGACATTTGGTACTCAGTTGTAAATGGCTATGTAATCCCAAATAATGCTCCAACTAATCCAAATGAGAAGAAGCTTATGAGTTGTAATTCAAAATCCATACATGTTATTGTAGGAGCATTGGCACTAACCATTGCTAGAAAAGTGATCCGCTGTAGCACTTCTAAAGAGGTATGGGACAAACTCAAGAGTATCTATGAAGGTGATACAAAATTTAAGTAGGTCAAGCTTCAACGACATAGAGCAGAATTTGAAAATTTGAAGATGAATGAAAAGGAAGATATTGCAACCTATTTTCTTAGAGTTGATGAAGTTGTTAATGCCATCAGAGGATTAGCTGAAAAGCTCGATGAATCCTTGGTTGTACAAAAAGTGTTGAGATCAGTTCTCTTGAAGTATGATTCTAAGGTCTCCGCCATTGAAGAAACTAGGGACTTGACCAAAATGACAACGGATGAATTACATGGGTCTCTTATAGCATATGAAATGAGAACATGTACAAAAAGTGACCAACCAAACAATGAAGCAGCCTTTAAATCCATAAAGAAGACAAAAGACAAGGATAATGACCTTGATGAAGAACTAACAAATTTTGTAAGAAAATTCCAGAAGGTAAGTGGAAGATACAAAGGTAAGTCTCCTCTCAAATGCTTTAACTGTGGTAGAATAAGACATATTGTTGAAAATTGCTACTATAAAAACAGAAGGCTCAACAATAAAAAGAGCTTCTACTCCAAGGATGATGACATCTCCTCAGATGAGAGTGATGAAGAAGATAATGATGGAGGAGAAGTCCTCTTCATAACTGAAGAAACCCAGGATGATGATCAAACGAGTTCTAAAGAAGAAGAAATCATTTATGAAGAAACCAACATTGATTCCTTTTGGGGATACCAAGACAATGCAGAGAGTGAAAAAGAAGATGAGAATCTTGAAAAGTTGAAGCATGTTGAAACTGAAAATAACAAGCTTATACACACAAAAATAATACTAAAAAGTGAATTGAGTAGTTGTGAAGAAGAGAATTACAAGCTTGAAAAGACCATTGATAGCTTGAATAAAAAATTAGAAGATTATGAGAAATTGAAATCAGAATTGGATCACACAAAAGGGGAGCTACTATTGACAATAGAAAAGTTGAAGAAGTTAAAAAAAAACACTGAAAAATTAGATGAGATCCTTAGCAGTCAAAGATCTCCAAACGACAAGATAGCACTAGGATACAATGACAATTTGAAGACAAAAAAACAAGAGAAGGAAGATGAAAATGATGAAACCAACACTCTAGAACAAGTTGAACAACAAGATAGAAGAATAGAATTAAGAAGGGATGAGACATCAAGAAGATCCTCTCCCATCAGGTATGAAAGAAATCATTATGAATTAAACTACAAAAGAAGAGATCATGAACCTAGATGGACCACACCATAAAGAAGATCACTTACTCCCACGTATCAAAATTTCTTTCTTGGACATTGTTATACTTGTGGAAATTTTGGACACAAGGCAATCAATTATAGAATAAATGAAAGGAATAACTACACAAGCTACATGAATGGTGAAAATAGTAGATATGAAAATGTTCGTAGACTTGTCAACAGAAATTATAATCCATTTGACCCATTAATGGATCAAAATATTGTATGTTACAAGTGCAATAGTCTTGGTCACAAAGCACGAGATTGCAGAGAGATGAAGGAAGATAATCGTATGTCAAATGTCTGTATACCAACTACAACATGGAAAATGAAATAAATTCCACACAATGAAAACTGTCGAATAACATTGGTCGCTAAAGAATGCAAAGAAGAATATGAATGGTTCATAGAAAGTTGGTGCTAATCTCATATGACTAGAGATCAAAGAAAATTTGTCAGCTTGAAGAAAACGGGTGGAAATGTTGCATTTGGAGATGAATCATCTACCAAAATACTTGGAAAAGGAACTATAAAGCTTGAAAGTGAAAATGTAAAAGCAGAAAAAGTCCTCTTGGTTGAATATCTAAAGCATAATCTCCTCAGTGTCAGCAAAATATGTGATCAAGGATACACTCTTACGTTTGACTCCCCAAAATGTAAAATCAGAGAAAATAACTCAGGAAGATTGGTTGCAACTGCAACAAGAAGACCGAAAAACATATACATCCTAGACATGAAGAAGAGAGAGAAGACAAAAGCCACACAAAAGAATTCCAAGGAAGAAAAAGTCCCAAAGACCAAAAATAAGGATGAAGTATTATTGAGTGCCACATGTTCAGGGGGAGAAACCCCAAAGAAGAGAGTTACCTTTTGCCATTAAACTCAGGGGGAGCAGCCCTACCCTACCCTTTTCCATTGATGTCAAAGGGGGAGATAATTTGGGATCATGATGATAGGGGGAGCATGAGTGTTTCCATCAATGACAAAGGGGGAGATTGTTGGAAGATTGGTTGTTGTCATTGATGTCAACCCTAGTCATTGGTTTTGGACCGCAAGATTGATGACGGTATTTGGACATGAAGGACAATGCACATGCAGACACAACACCCATGGATGGATAGTATACATCATGTTGTTTCCAGTGGTAGGTGGCATGCCACGTGTATCCTCATGGTTGAGGAGAAATGAATTTTTGAAGATGACAATGTGAATTGAAGAAGGAAGTATAGGTCGGCCCTGAAGATAATTAAAGAAAAAAATTACAAAATAAGAAAGTGTCAGGTCGGACCTAATGTTAAAAGGAAGTGACATTAAGGGTATAAATACATATCATTATACATTCATTTTATACACACAAGTCGAATTTCAGAGGAAATATGAAGTAAAGAAGACCATATTTCAAGGGAGGATGAAGTCTTTTGGTGATGTGTTCTAAGGTTTGTTATTTACAGGTCATCTTACCATTTTCGCTATAACGTTTTTTCTAGAATGATTTAGATGGTGAAATTGATATGGTATTGAAAATACATATCTAAGTACCCGTGGTAAAAATTTCAGCTCTTTATTTGCTATAATTTTGGAGATACACTCCGTGGAAGATAAGGTTTTTGACTAGTCCTAAAGCTAGTCATAAACAGGTGCTCCGGGTAAAACAGTCATAACTTCTTCATAGAGAATCCAAATGCAGTGAGACCAATTTCATTGGAAAGAGTACAGGATTTGGTTTCTTGTGTGCGAGTTTAAGAATCTGATGTTAAATATTGAGCGCGGTGCATACTGTACAAGGTCGCTTTCCTGAATAAACCATAATTGAATAAGGTCTACCGTTCTCTCTATAACTTCTTTTTGGGGAGGATTCAAGGAGTAAAAATTGGAGGAGTTTTAGATAATAAATTTAGTAATATTATCTACAAGATCAGAGTATTCCAATAATTGAAGAATTGCAGAATTTGAATAAGTGCTAGGAAATATTATAA
This sequence comes from Picea mariana, assembly GCA_032191745.1. Taxonomy (NCBI): domain Eukaryota; kingdom Viridiplantae; phylum Streptophyta; class Pinopsida; order Pinales; family Pinaceae; genus Picea; species Picea mariana. The sequence continues at coordinate 363,231 of JASDQU010101925.1, forward strand.
GGTTCTATGTGATGGTTGGTTGATGGTGATGATTTAATGTAAAGTTTTATTATCTCTCATATATTCTTGGGTGGAAGGAAGGGGAAAGGATATAGAGGTCAAAAATCTCTTGATATTGGAGGATTGTATCTTCATCTTGGATGTTTATCCCTCCTTTTATATTTGGAAGCTGTAGCTACCTTTGGAAGTCATTACTTCCCTTGAACAATAACTATTGATTATTTCTCATATATTGTGCATGGTGTATTGTGGTGTATTGGTGTAACTCTTATACTATTGTTCATTTATCATTGGATATAATTTAATGATTTAAGTATAAGTTGAATTTTTTTAAAAATTGTACTTGATACTGATTCACCCCCCTCTCAGTATCAACACATAATGCTCAATGAATGATGGTTTTCTCGGTTTGGGTTTCTGGGGTAAAATATCTGTGTATTGTGTGATTGATTTGTCATTTACGTTCTTAATTAAATTCTTCTTCTGTTATGCTAGGTTTAGTGTGGAAGTGTATCTCATTTCCTGACAAGTGGTATCAACGCTGTCTTAATATTTGACGTGTTGTATCAGATCTTGATTTACCAATCTTGAATCTGAAAGCTAAACCCTAGGTACAGTAAGAGTTGTAAGTCATAAATTGTGTTAAAGATCATGTTAAATAATGGTGAGTAGTTCAAGAATAGAGATAGAAAAATTCAATGGCCATAATTTTGAGCTTTGGAAGCTTAAAATGGAAGATCTTCTTGTAGATTGAGAACAATGGACACCGGTCTATCCAGGTACCCAACCGACAGGCATGTCGACGAAAGAATGAGAGAAGCTCGAAAGAAGTACAATTCAACTTTGTCTTGTAGATTTGGTATTCCTGAATGTCTCAGGTGAATATTCGACCAGTAAGCTGTGGGACACGTTGGGAAGCTTATACCAGTCACAACCTCTAGTAATTAAGTTGTTTCTTAGAAATAAGTTGCATCTTATGAGAATGAGTGATGGCAGTGCGGTCACTGAACATTTGAATTCATTTAATACCATTTTAAGATATATATCATCTATGTATATTAAAATCATTAAGGAGGAGAAGTGTATAAGCCTATTATGTTCTTTTCCAGACTTACGGGATAACTTAGTCGTGGCTATAGGGATTAATATAGCCAAACTGGTGCTAGAAGACGTGGTTGCTTCTCTAGTGTCAGAAGAAATGAGAAGAAAGAACATGAAAGGATATAAAAAAAGATTTAGTGGTGAGAGATCAACCAATTGAAAGAGATAAAGGAAAATTCTCCGGTAGAAAGTCTAAGTTGAAGGGTAGATATAAATCCCCAGTTCAGTCGACAAGAAGATACTGGAAATGCAGTAAATATGGACATTACAAAAGCACTGTAATTCGAGGGTGATGGAAGTCAGTATATGATTCGACGAGAAGCAGTTGATTGAGAGAAACACGACCCCTAATAAGGGAGGTTATGTGTACCTAGCGTCGACTAGTACACAGTCGGATCAAGATTTTTTGTTGATCAACTCAGGAGAATCCTATCATATGACACCACATAGAGAATGGTTCTACAAGTATGAACGATATGATGGAGGTGATGTGTTCTTGGGGGATGACTTGATAACCAAAATTGTCAGATGAGGAAGAGTTCGACGAATACTGCAGGATGGGAGGAAAAGAAACCTTCCAGGTGTGCTACACATTCCGGGTTTGGAAAAAAACCTGATATTTGTCAGTAAGATGAGTGATGCTAGAGTGCACACTCTGTTTCAAAAGGATTCATGCAAGATGGTCAGAGGTGCGATGGTCTTAATGAAAGGACTTTGAATTGGAACCCTATACAAGATGTTAGGGAATGCCGACTCAACTTGATGCAACAACATTGTTTCTCCTGAAGTCGTCTCGAATTTGAATCAACTCGACCTGACTTAGGTTGAGTTGGTACAAACCGACTCGACAAAACATGATAAAGTCGACCCGACCATGCTATGGCACGAGAGGATGAGACACATTGAAGAAAAAAGACTTCGAGCTATGCACATAAAATGTATGGTAAAAGGTTTTAGTAAATTTGGTTTAGAAGTCGAATTTTGTGAAAATTTCATATATGGAAAACAAAGTCAGGTGAGGTTCCCATATGGCACGACAAGACCAAATGGGATTCTAGAATTGGTTCATAGTGATGCGTTTGGTCCGGTTTCAGTGCCTTCACTTGGTGGATCCCTGTATTATGTCTCATTCATAGATTATTTTTATAGGAAGACATGGATATATTTATTGAGGGAGAAATAATAGGTTTTCTATCAATTTAAAGAGTTTAAATCTCCTGTAGAAAACTAGAAAGATAAGAAGATTAAGGTGCTAAGAACAAAAAATGGTGGTGAATTCTATGGAAAATAATTTGATCAGTTCTGTAAGTAGTGTGGCATAGCACGCCAAAATACCACACCATATACCCCACAAAAAAATGGAGTTACCGAGAGAATGAACAAAATGTTGATGGACAATGCAAGTAGCATGCTCAGTGGTGTTGGGCTTGCACAAGAATTCTAGGCGGAGGCAGTCAACACTGCAAGATATCTGGTGAATATGTCTCCTTCGTCGGCACTAGTCAACAAGACTCCACATGAGGTATGGTTGGGTAAGAAGCCTTTGGTTTCACATATCAAAGTATTTGGCTGTGATGCATTTGTGCATATTCCCAAGGAAAAGAGGAGCAAGCTGGACAAAAAGGGAGTCAAATGTATTTTCATTGGATACAAAGAAGGAGTGAAAGGATATAAGCTTTGGGATCCTACATCAAAGAGAACATTGTACGGTCGAGATCTGGTATTAAGAGAAGTCAGAGATAAGTGTGATCCCAAAGAAATTGTTCAGATCGAGAATAATCTTGAGACAATGTGATTTGAACTGAGGAACGAAGAAGATGATTCAAATGAGTTGACTGAATCAGATGAAGAGGTGGAACAACTGACCTTGGTGGTAAGGAGGTCAGAAAGAGTAAGAAAACTAGTTGAAAGGTATAATCCACCCAAATTTTGTTTCGCATTCGTGTTAACTGCTATCGATGATGAACCAAAGTCGGTCAATGAGGCAGTCGACTCGACAAAGGGTAAACTCTGGAAGGATGCCATGGTCGAAGAGATGGAATCATTTCACAAGAATGAGACATGGGATTTAGTCAAGTTAGCTAGTGTAAGAAATCCCATCGATAGCAAATGGGTATTCAAGAAGAAGATGAATACCGTAGGACAAGTTGAGAAGTTCAAATCTCGACTGGTAGCGAAAGGATATTCTCAAGTCGAAGGAGTCAAATTCAGTGAGATTTTTTCCCCTATTGCAAAATTAAATTCCTTAGAGTACTAATGTCACTGGATGCAACATTTGATTTGGAAATATAACAAATGGATGTGAAGAAAATGTTCCTATATGGGGACTTGGAAGAGGAAATCTACATGAAACAACCTGAAGGATTTGTAGTAAAGGGTAAGAAAGAGCTGGTGTGTAAAATTAAAAGATCCCTTT